>JARJEB010000074.1:0-12260 GCA_030264535.1 Liometoxenus newtonarum
TGTATGAAATAACAGCTTTTCAAGTTGACGGTTGTCATTTACTGTTCGTCTAGCAAGCGTGTTCACACTGCAAGTTGAAATTCGTGGTTTGAAAGTCATCCTGCAGTATAAAAATTAAATTTTGTCGTCGCGGATAAAGTATAGTATTCAGTTCGTGCATATAGGCTATTAAACGCTCGGGCCGTTACTTCGCTCGGCTTCGCCACGTAACCACGCCCTCGCGTATAATGGCCTCTATTTCCACTCCTCGAATAATATACTATTATCTGCTTGACGTAAAGTAAATCTCTAGTGGAATAATGACCTATTATTGACGTGTGTCAAGCTCCATTATTCGCGAGTGGTATTAAAGTCGGTTATATGCGCCTGTATACACACCTAATAATGGTTGTTTTACTTGGTCGTCGCGGATAAAAATGCATAATCCGCTGAAACTGTGTAATTAACGCCATTAACGGAATATTGACAATTTGCAATTGAATTCCCAATTTGTAAATTTAGAGAAAATGGAGAAATTCAGAAAAATTAATGAAACATTTCAATTTCAATTCTAACGGAAATTAGATTCAATTTTTTATTTTTCTAAACATGTACAAATTGCATGGAGTAATTTTACGTTTCAATCATTTACCGAAGATGCAATAGGAAAGTAATGTTTTCATGCAAAGTTTGATTCGATCAGTTTTTGGCATGTCACCATGAATTTGAAGAAAGTGGTTTGTGAAGTGGTTTGTGATGAACGGCGACACTTTACTATGAACACTTGCTTATAAGTTATTACTATCTGTTTACAGTGTTAAATTTACGTCTAATTTTATTCTATCTAACATTACAACATGGATTTTCCAGCAATTGTTTTTATACTTATATCAATTATAAATGTCATATAATTTATGATTTCATTTAATTCATAAACAAATGCTGTCCCAATGACAATTTGCATCTGAAAGAAAATAACATGAAAGAGAGAAAAAGACATTAATATCAATCAAACCAAATTACCACCATATTATTAAATATAACCTTACTTAAAGACAATATAATTAATTAATTATTAACATTCGTGATGTGTATGTATGTGGAATTTGCATTTTTAATGATTTTAATTAAATATTTTTTGAATATTTGTTTACTCCTTTGCATAATGTAAATGGTGCATGTTTTTGACTTTATTATAGCTTTGTTCCAACATACAGTAAGACCGATTCCGAACTGTCAGACCCATGGCTTTGTGCTCCATTACAATACCGAACCGGTACGTGTACGAAAAAACAAGTTGTTCCAATATATTTCAAACATGCAAGCTAGTCCCGAATCGTGTTCGGAACGGTCAAATGTACTGACTCATGTACGAAACAGTCCAATCAAACATTTTTGATATTTTTAATAAAGATTCTAAACAAACCAAGTGACAAACAACACAAGAGACGGCGATTTAGCCGATTATTTTGATTCATTGTCTTCATTGTCAATGACATGGCCAAACTAGTCCCGAATCGTGTTCGAAATTATTTCATGTACGGACTCATGTACGAAACACTACAATCAAACAATTTTTATATTTGTCACAAAGATTCTAAACAAACGAACATAAGAGACGACAATTTAGGCGATTATTTTGATTCATTGTCAATGATATTGCTGTAATATTCATGTACTGACGCATGTACGAAACACTCCAATTACACATTTTTCACGTTTTCTTATGAAACAAATGTGAATCAAGTTCGTACACGATACCACAATAGTGCGCACTTGCTTCACAGCTGATCATGCATGATGTATATGCATGAGAAACAACTCCAAAGTGTGTGTTGGAACAAAGCTTATTATTTAAGTACATCGAATATTTATACCTACTGGGTGTTTTAAAAATGCAATTAGTAAAATATATTGATAAGGAATAGTCAGTATAGAAAATATATTGTGTGTGTTTGTTGATTGAATCTATTTGTAGTCAAACGATGATGGAATGAATGTTCCAGTTGCCAAGTGGCGAGTCGGAGGAATGGTACCCGACAGCACTATTGAGATGAGAACTGTCAGAGATCGCATTAGCACGAGAGATGACGTGCGCTCCATGGGTCAACAACAATTGCACCACCTATATCAAACTCGATTAAATTAATTAAATATTCCCTTTATTCATTAATTACCAGGATTTGAAACACAGAAACTAGTACGAAATAAATATATTAACTTTAATGTGAACAGTTAAACTTTTGTCAATCAAATTAAATTAAAATTATTTTTTTTTAATTCCCATCAGCAAACAGTTTATTGCTAAACTAAATAATATCATTTTTGAAAATTGAGATTTTAAGAGAGTAAAAATTTATTAATAATTTTAGTTTCCATTAAGTAAATTATTTATTTTGGCAAGAATTCGTTCTTGGTTGACATTAAAAATTTGGTCTGTCGTCCAATTCTTGAAGACTTTCACACCAATTACTCATGCACTTCGGAAAATATTCATAATTAAATATATATTGACAAATCGATGAATTCCAATTAATTATGTGTGCAAGTGCAATATTTTACATTTTAAAATCACGGCAAAGCTTGTAAACTTGTATTTTGCCTGAACAATCTTAAGCGTCGTTCGCAGTTGCGAATATTCCAGTGGAAAAAGTTGAATAAAGTAATTCCAACTTTTTGTGAATATTCCCAATTTTTGAAAACCTGTGTGTTTCGCTGTAAGAAAAATGGAAAAAGATCGGATGAATTATTCGCAATGAGAACCATCAAAATTTTCGAATTATTTTCCGAATATTCCCATCTGAGAACGACGCCTAAAACAACGTATTTTATAAACTATGTTTCTTTAGATTTAATTTAATCGACTATAAACAGCTTCTTCGTCATAGTTTGTTGGAACAAATCCATTTCTTAAATTAATTTAATAGTAAAATAAGTTGTAATATAAAATTATAATAAAAAACATATATGTATACATTTTTATGCAATTTTATGTTCTATGGAGTATTTGGTGTGAAGTGTAATGAAATATGACGTAAAATAACTTTAACAATGAACTCAATCTAAAATTATCTAAAAAAAATATGACGTTATTGATGGTTTCAAAATAAAATAATGCTTAAATTAAATAAATCTTTCCGTTTGTGTTTCCTTCATACAAATATATCTTGAATCGGTAATTATAGCTTTACTTAATTAATATAATAAAGAACATTTGAAATTTGAAAAGAATAAATTTCAGAGTTGAACTTATAAAGGACGGTTTATGATTGACATAATATATTAACACAACGTATGCCATGTTGACGGAAATGATGACATGAAATTAGTTATTTTTGAGGTTATTTTTTGACTTTCGACATGCGCCCTTGTTCAATATTATGGCTGTCGTTAATCATGGACCGAGAGTCTTGGATATGGATAATTTCATAAGTTTAAATCTTATATTATGTTGCAATCATAAACCGGCCTTAATATTTTTATTTATTGATAAACCCAATTAGGATTTGGACCAACATCAACATATTTTCATGGCTCTGGGTCATCCGACTTAGTCAAGGTAATTTTTTGTGTTATAGGTATGCATGTACGTGCCACTCGTCACACAACTTTTTCCGACTTGTGGAAAGAGTATTCGTATCTCGACCAATATCTAAGAATATTTTAATAATTAATCAATTTAACCTTTTGATAGTTTCGATGCAATGAAAAACAATATACAGAATTTTAGAATTGTCGGTGCATTCGGGTCTTGTCTTAATATTTGTTCCGTATAAATATTTCTTATAAGTCATTTTTCAATAGTATTTCTATGAAGTAATATTGATATTTGCCAAATTACAATTAATTTATTTATTAATCAAACAATGAAAGTGCGAAACTACTGATCATATTATACCGTGAGTTTATTTTACCGTCGAACATAGCATGTGCTATGTTCGCAGCTAAAATAAATGAGTAAAACTCCTCGGAATGGGAAAGGGACATGTATTGCTAAAGACACACCGCCGGACGGTGAGAGAGAGAGAGAGAGTGGGGATGTGGGATGGACGACCACACATCACGATGACAAGTCATAACGAAAATCGCTATTCCGTACGCTATATATGCTATGTTCGATTTTGAAATAAACGCTCTGTATATGAATATGTTGCGAATAGTTGACAATATTCTGTTTGCGAGCTCCTAACCTAACTATAGATTTTAAAATAAACAGTTAATTGATATTTTATTCATAGAAATATATCGGCTTTATTTTCCGACAAACATATTAAGAAAAGTGTTTATGACAATGAGAATGAAATTTCGCACAATTTATACAATTTACACTCGACTGAGTCTAGTGCTTCAAATTATCGCGCTCGTGGGAAATTATACTTTCCAAACTTCTTAGGTAAACTATTATTTCCCACGACTATACACTTTCGCCATAGATTAGTGCAGCAAATGTGAAAAGTTAAAAAGTATTCCTGAAAAGTCAATTTTTCCTACAATAGTACTGCTAATATAATAATGAATCATTTTATGTCATGTCAGCTTCAAAATCATTTTTTAAATATTTTGTGAAAATTTGGCGGTAGGAAAAACTGTGTACCTAATTGCGATTGGACATTCAATTTGACACTCACACTTGTGTTGGTGAGAAATTGAAGACTTTTCCAACCTTATTAGATAAACTACTATTTTTGTGCAGTGATATTTCAATGAGCACTATTTATTTGTAATAAAAGTAAAACCTGTTCAAAATTTACAAGAAATTATTAAGTTATAATTAAAATTGATTTATTGCAAAGTTTTATCATCATAAATTTATTTAAATATTTCCGACCAGCATTCGTTTAAGAAAAGCTTCTACGTAGACAAAAACATAATATCATGCACGTTCATTTTTTATTATTGTTAATTGTAAATTAATTGCACCTTTTGCACTTGTTTTCGTGCTAAAATTTATTTACTGAACAAATACGAACGTCAAACATTTAATTATAATTACAAGCAAATAATATTCCAATGCTTCGACGGCTATTCGCCATCAACTGGGGATTTTATTATTTTATGATTTAAATTTTTTTAATTTTATTGACACTATCTCGGTCCGTACTTTATTGCACAAAAAGGGTAAACAGAATTGTAAAGAAGGGAATAACCCTCACGGGTAGAACTAGGGCTATTACAAATTATTTGCGTTAAATAAATTTTGTTTTAAATATTTGAAAATCTATTGGGACGGAGCCGGGCAACTGTGTCCCAACATATCTTCTATTATTACATTACAATGCACTTCTTACAATATTTTCTAATCTGCTGACCACATGTTTTTTTTTCCTGGGAGAATACGTTTAGATTCGTAAAATGACCATTTTATGTTTTTGACCCAAAAGGGATTTGCAGTTAGATTCCAACAAAAATTGCCGAAATCTACTTGGCAGCCACCCAAACCGGACGGTTAGGGGGTTAGTCCTTATTGGGGTTCGCGCATATGTGCTATTATATGCTCGGGCGATTACTCCGCTACGTCACCTTCGCCCTCGCGTATAATAGCCTGCACATGCGCTCATTCAATAATGTACTATTTTTGACTTATTAAAATTTTACAATTTAAGTTTTTCGATGCACAAAGTATATTGTGCAATGTAATGAATATAAAAAATCGGTACGTAAAATTCGCACCTCACAACTTTCCGACCATATCCACAACGAAAGTGGAAATGAGATTGATTACATTTTGATATAACTAATTTTCTGAAAAGTCGATTTCGAACCTGGGCCGGGATTTTCGAACTCGGCGGGAAAGTGTTCGCTCTGTTTATATGCAAATCCATGGTTACAACCAGGTGAAAAGAAGCGAATATGAAACCATTAGAGGAAGAGACAGACATTGCGCCGATTTTCTCAACGAGTTCTAAAATCACGGCCCTGGGGTCAACGAATCTCCACGAATCAGGGAAAAAAAGACTAGATTTTTTTTTTCATGATCACCTATCTTTCCTACACCTACATACTTTTGCTATGTGGCTAGCCGGAAAGTAAAAATGAAATTCCGTCGTAACTCCCAACATATTCTCAAAGAGATATTGTTCTGATGAAGAAGTAAAATTGAATTCAAGGAATTGATCAATTGTAAACACTATATTATTATACATAGAATTCCAATGCATATGTAGAATGCATTGAAAACATTAACAAAAGTAAAAAATAAATAAGAAACTAAAATATAAAACGAAATCAAATAAGTAGAGTAAATACAAAAAACGACCAGACAAAAGACAGCGCTCTCCATATCGGTTGGATTCTAACAATTCTTCTTTTCAATCCGTCAACGTGTTGCATTTTGATGCGGTGAACAATAATGAGTGCATCAACGGGTTTCAGTCCCGCCGGCATCCCGCTCTTGTACACTGGATCTAAGTTAAGTTATTTTACAATTGAAAAGTTCATTGAAAACTTCTTTATCTTTATATTTTTTATATAATATGTCACAATCACATACATTGTTCAATTGTTTCAAACTGTGTACCAGAATAACATTTAAGTATGTGAAATTTCAATAATTTCTTAAGAAGATCCGTGACATTGTGAATTAATTATTTGCTTCCTATTCATTATAAATTAATTAAATTAATATCTATTCATACATTAATTTTAAGTAAGTAATTTCTATAAACATTCTTCTTTTAATGTATTCTTAAAAATATCTGTATCTCGTCAATTGGACGCGGTCAATTGGACGAGCTACAATTGGACGCGGTCAATTGGAAGCGCGACAATTGGACGCGACGACAATTGGACTAGCGACAATTGGACGCGTGGTCTTACGGTCAGACCCTGTTGGGGTTAGCAGAAGGGTTGTACCAGAACACAAAACGTACTTTGGTTTTAGCGTACTTGGCTGTTTGTCGTACGCGTCCAATTCTCGCGCTTCCAATTGACGGCGTCCAACTGTGGCTCGTCCAATTGACCGCGTCCAATTGACGTATAACCAAAATATCTATGTTTCAAAGAAAATTGTAAATAATTTTAAAATTGCCGTAATATGGTATATTAAAAAATAAAAATTTTCCTCTTCCCTATCCGGGGGAACATACTGTATAATAAATATATATTTTAATATGCAGAAAGATTAAAGAAACTTAAAAAAAATTCTGTTTTGTATCTTCTATTTTTTCAGAAAATTAAAAAAAGTATCTTTACGATCTTTTTGAATAATTCAGAACTTTGTACATACCTATATCAGTATATCAAACTCTACAAAAATAAGAATAAAAAAAATTAATCAAAAACCATAAAAGAGTTTTAAGTAAAATGAAATACCTATACAAATTTAAATACTCAGTGCTATTTTTGACGTCTCACATTACCTTGATCGCCGATGCATAATTATTCTACATGAGTATTCAAAAAAATTGTTTACGATCCCGGAAATTAGGCAAGTTATTGGAACAAATTCAAGTCAATAATAAAGCAATCGCAGTTAAAATTAATAGCCAAACAAATTTAAATTAATCTGTACTGGTAGCACCACACACCATTCCGACAATGTATACTTTCAAAATATAGATGCGGAATCAACCACATTGTGGGCTGCTTTGCTTTATAGCATTTTCGCACTACTGTACTCAGTGCGCACCATGGATGCCCCACTCGCCCCACCCAGCCATTGCAGTTCCGAGCAATGATCATTTTCGGACTACTTTGAAAAAACTAGCACTGATCGAGTTTTAGAACAAAACTAGGAAAGTGAGTTGCAAGCATTGCGTGGACACTGAGTGTAGTATCCCGAAAACGCTATTAATGTCAAAGTCGACGTTTATGATGTAGGTAGGAACGCAGCTAACATAATCAACATGAGTCCCGGAAAAGATGTGAACTAACGTAGGAATATGTGGCAAGCAAGTGTTTGTCCAATCACGTAGTAAAGTTACAGTCTGGAGAAAAACACTGCATTAATTTCAATTGTGACATATTTTAGATTTATTAAATACAAATAAACAATAACAAATAATTTTACTCGGACTGTACTATTAATATTAACCACGCCCACCACACTATTGACTATTGACATAGTACACTCTGGTCAAAAACAATGCATTCATTTCAATTGTGACATATTTTAGATATATTAAATACATATAAACAATAGTTAAATTTGACAAGAAAATAATTTTATTATTGACATAGTATACTCTGGTCAAAAACAATGAATTAATGTCAATTGTGAAATATTTTACAGTTATTACATGCGTATAAACAATAGTTAAATTTGTAGACAAATTAATTTTTACTCTGACTGTACCACGCCTGCCACAAATCTTGTTTGCTTCTATTGACATAGTATACTCAGGTCAAAAACAATGAATTAAAGTCAATTGTGAAATATATTACATTTCTTAAATGCGTATAAACAATAGTTAAATTTGTCGAGAAAATAATATTTACTCCGACTGTACCATTAACCACGCCTACCACAAATCTTGTTTGCTTCTATTGACATGTATACTCAGGTCAAAAACAATGAATTAAAGTCAATTGTGAAATATTTTACATTTATTAAATGCGTATAAACAATAGTTAAATTTGTCGAGAAAATAATATTTACTCCGACTATACCATTAACCACGCCTACCACAAATCTTGTTTGCTTCTATTGACATAGTATACTCTGGTCAAAAACAATGAATTAATTTCAATTGTGAAATATTTTACAGTTATTAAATGCGTATAAACAATAGTTAAATATGTAGAGAAAATAATTTTAACTCTGACTGGACCATTAACCACGCCTACCACAAATCTTGTTTGCTTCTATCGACTGTACCTTTGTCAAATATGATTTTTAGAACGTTTCCATATTCCATGGTAAGGTCTTTTGATTACTCATTGCTTCAAAAAGCAAAAGAAACTAGTAAAATTCTTATTTGTTTGGAAGGTCTTTCTTTGCTAACACTTTAAGAAGTGTTAGCAAAGAAAGACCTTCTAACAAATTAGAATTTTACTCGTTTCTTTCCCATTTACAGATGTTAAACGATAATAAGTTGTCACCTGCGTAATAAATAAAAACAAAACAAAATATTTGTAACATTCAAAAAGCGACCATCCTCAAATTATAGAATGGTTATACGCAATTGGACGCGGTCAATTGGACGCGTACGACAAAAAGCCAAGTACGATAAAACCAAAGTACGTTTTGTGTTTTTACACTACCCCTCCTGCTAACCCCAATAGGGACTAACCTCCTTACAACGATAAGACCACTCGTCCAATTGTCGCGCGTCCAATTGTCATCGCGTCCAATTGACCGCGTCAAGTCGCTCGTCCAATTGACCGCATCCAATTAACGCGATACCTTATAGAATGTACCATGTAAATCCTGTCACCTTGTACATTTATGAATGTCATGTTTGTATTGTGTTGGATGTCATGGAGATTGATAGTATAGGGATAGGCGAATGAGAGGCAAGTAGAAGAGACACCATAAATAGTACGTTTGAGGGAGAGCGTATCCGCACCGAGTTGATTTGGTAACCGAACAACAGGAGACTCGCTCTCTTTAGTCGGCGATCTCGTACAGTTTATCTAATTTACAAAGTCCATAAATACAATAAATTTAATAGCGTTTTTTTTTGTATTTTACATATTAGTGGATTCGTGGAGATATTTTTTAAACTCGTTTGGTAAGGTTGGAGCTGAAACTCCTGAAAGCATTATTTTCCTCCCGACATCTTCGGTATTATGGTCGGAATCTAAAAATACACAATAAAAACAAGAATATACAAGTCTAGATTAAACAAAAAAATTGTAAGATATATTGGAACATGAATAAACTATTAAGCTTATGCATATTTATATATTTTAAAAATATTTATTTTTGTCACTTTCCTTTATTTATTCTTCTTTACTTGGAGAATTCTTGCAAAAATAGATACTTTTGCAATTCGAACATAATGAAAAACGTGATGGTAATTTATCCACAGTTAATTTATCTTTATGTATACTAACGACGACACTAATCAACGTTTTTTTTTCTTTTTCTTAGGCATTCTACCCTTTTCAAGTCTTATTTTTATTTCCCCTGCTTTTCTTTCAGTTTCTTCTTCTCATCATTTGTACGTCCTTATTTTCTATTTTCGTTTAACTTTTCTCACTTGATAGTGTTATCCTTGTTGAGCTAAACCCCAACGTTAATTGTAATTGTAATTCTGGTTAAATTTGCGCTTTAAAGTGAAATTCCAATTAGTCCATTCATTTTAATTACCCACTAATGCATGCCGCCCCACAGTCTCTTTCTTTTTCTTTACAACAATCTAAAATATACCAGAAGTAACAAATTTAAAATGACGATTACCAAGTAATTATTGTCGAATATTAATCTATTGGGCATTGAAGAAGGTTATATAATTTCATTATTTAAAAATGTAGATTTTTATTACTCACCCTGTATAAAGCCTCTTTAATTTACATAAATTGTTACATAATTTATATTTACGGATAACTTTAATGCTTCTTTTGTTATAGACTTGATTAAACAATAGATTATTAACATTTTAAGTAGCTAATAATCAGAGATAATTTATTAAAAGATTTATTTTTATTCGCCATAGCTAATTTTGTTGTAAAATTTAATTAAAATAAATGAAAACGTTTAATTAAATAAGCACAAAATCAATAAAAAAAAATCGGGGCACACAACTTTCCGACCAAATATACTACGTTTTCGTAGAACTCGTTGATAGTGATCGGAAAGTGGAAATGACATTGATTTCCACTTTCCGATCAACATTACTTATATTATCGACTAATTCTAGAAAATCGTAATGTATTTGGTTCAAAAGTTGTGTGTTGCGAATTTAACGCAGCAATTTTTTTTGGTTGCCACTTATACAGCTGCCCACATACAAAATTTCATCCCCATACGTTGCTTGGTTTGCAAGCAATTTTGTTCACATACGCACAAACACACAAACTACTTTTTCGAATTCAGGGAAACGAGATTCGTGTAGATCCGTTGAATACCCGAGTGCGTAATTTTGCTTGATCACCCATCTTTCCTTACTATACCTTCGGTAAGTCGGAAAGTAATAAAAATTTAAGTGTGTTTCTTTTAATTATTTCTCCTGAAATCCTATTCCCAAAGTCAAAAGCAAGTTTGAGCAATTTTCTCTAAAATGTTTCATTTTGATCAAAATTCCATTGTTATTTTACTTTGATTTTGCACAAAGACATTTTTCTTTTATCCATCTCCCGTCCTGATGTGCACAACTTTTAATCTTGTTTATCCTTTGCTCGTGCGTCTTTCTTTTTGACTTTCCCTACAATCCCTGCTGTGATTACCAATTGTCGAAAAATCAACTTCCACCCACGACTTTTCGTTCGGAGGAAATTTGCAATGTATAGAGTTAGGAAAGGGTTGAAATCGTCAGTCATTTCCTAATCCTTCTAATTCCTAATTATAAACTTTAATAATGCCAACCTAACCCTTCCAGCATCAGTATTTTGAATTTAACAGACCAAAGAAGAATGTTTCAAGTTTATTTCTTCCTAATATTACTTTAAAGTCATCTTTATACCGGAAGTTACAAAAATCCAAGTTTTATTTATTTTATGCTGTGTACTTGTCCGCTGTGAACAAAATTCCAATCAAACTTAACAACCAACATGAACGTTTTATTTTATTTCGCTGGTGTTTTTACTATTTGGTGAAAGCATAGCCATATATTCAAATATTCATATAAAATTATAATTTAATCAAAACGGATGCGGAACTCCAAAAAATTTGTTGTAATAACCACTACATCTTCATGAATGGAAAAATTCATGGTTTATAAATAATATTTATCCGCGACGACCAAGTAAAACAACCATTATTAGGTGTGCATGCAGGCACATATAACCCACATTAATATCACTCGCGAATAATGGAGCTTGACACACGTCTTTATTAGGTCATTATTCCTCTAGAGATTTACGTTACGCCAATCACAGCTCTTCCCTGCTCTGGCGATTACTCCGCTCGACTATCGTCTCGCTACATAAACTTCGCCCTCTCGTATAATAGCCTCCATATGCGCTCATTAAATAATATACTATTATTTTATTAGCCACGTTGTGGATTGTGTTAATTTGTTTTCCCTATTATTAATTATTAATAAAATTTTATTATAAGTCAAGAATATTAATTAAGTGCCAAAAAATAAAATCGTAAAATCCTTGTATATAAAAGCCTTTGATATTTCATTAAATAAATAATTGCCAGTACTCTGTTCAAAGCGTATTCAACCCCAAGA
>JARJEB010000075.1:0-36604 GCA_030264535.1 Liometoxenus newtonarum
ATTAACTGACTTGTTCTATGGGTTGTCCTCACTTTTACCGTCAGGTGTATTGTTTTTTTTTTTAAGTTTTTAAATTTAGGTTGTTGTGGGATCATTGAAAAAGTTTATTCCGTAATGCGGGGGGAAAGGGGTTAACTTACTTTTTCTATGGGTTGTCTTCACTTTTACCGTCAGCTGTATTGTTTTTTTTTAAGTTTATAAAATAATTATATTGTGTGATCATAGAAAAAGTATATTACGTAATGCGAGTGGAAAGGTGTTAACTTACTTGTTCTATGGGTTGTCCTCACTTTTACCGTCAGCTGTATTGTTTTTTTTTTAAGTTTATAAAATAATTATATTGTGTGATCATAGAAAAAGTATATTACGTAATGCGAGTGGAAAGGTGCAATATAGCACTCACAGATTACTATATTATCCTTGCATTTTCATATCGTACGATGTATTAGATAAAAAAATACATTTTTCTACGACCGCTAGAGCAAAAAGATAAATACGCACAAACCAACGAATTTTTACGAACATTCATTACGTGTTACATAATGAAACTGGTAAACTTCACAAGTTGATCGCCTGGATGCATGCAAACAGATTAACTTACTTGTTCTATGGGTTATCCTCACTTTTACCCTCAGCTGATTTGTTTTTTTTAAGTCTATAAAATAATTATATTGTGTGATCATAGAAAAAGTATATTAAGTAATGCGAGTGAAAAAGGTGCAATAGAGCACTCACAGATTACTGAACTCGTTTGTATTTTTTCTGCTTCATGTTTAATAAGCAGCTTTCCACTTTTATTACGTAATATACAATCAGGTTTTGTCACGAACGCGAATTCAGTATTTAAACAGGCCTATTTCCTTTTTTAACGATTTCCATGTCTATCCTTTTTATCCTTTTGCATCAACTTTTTATACTTTTGTGTTATTTGTATGCGTTCTTATCACTTTATTTTGTTGGTGGCTTTTTCCTATACACCATTTCGTTTATTTTGATACTTTTCCCAACATATAATTTATTTCCCGCGGGAAACTTTGCGGTTTTCACGTAATACGAATGACAAAGTTGCATTATCTTGTTACACAGAGCTCTCACGTTCGCAATTGTAATGATACTAGATATCAAGACGTCCCCTTTACCTAAGTAATTGCATTTATTGAATAAAAAGAAAAACAAAACGAATTTGCCTTTTTGTTTCGCTTGTTTTAACAAACAATTAATGTCCTTTGGTAAATATAATAAAATAAAAAATAGCATTGAACAGAAAGTCTGAAGGGAAGAAGGAAATTAAAGCTACATTCACGATTCACTTTGCTGGAGGAAGAGGAGGAGAAACATCATAAAAGCCAAAAACTGTAAGCGCTCGCCGCGGAGTTAATTAATTAAGTTAATAAGTTTGCACAATATCGTAACTGACAAGTCGACACTGCTCAACAATAATTTTACGCTTCGACGTTCCTGTCTTTACTTGTCTTTACATCCGTTATCCTTGGTTTTCCTTTCTTCTTCGCGCATTTTCCTTCTTAGTTTTAATATGATTTCCTACCCACAGCCACTCTCTTCTTCCTTGCTATGATTTTCATCTATATTTATGCAGAATGTGAAATTTCAGATCTGAAAATCCTGGAGTTTAAGTTAGCATAAATGTAATGAACATTTGAACAAGACAACTTTGAAATTCCATAAGTGCTAATAATAATTTTAGTACAGCAAAGTACCATCTACAAGCAATGTCAATATTAATGTTTCTTAATTAGATTTAGGCAGATATTTTTTGTGAAACTGGAAAATCCTTTATTTAAATTATGTTGAATTTCTTAATGGAAAGTGAACAATACTATTTGCTTTTCGCATTTTGTATCAAATGGATCATAAAATGGGAAAACATTTTTTCAATTTCAATCTTGTGCACTTGCATTTGATATACACCATAGAGCAGTGTTTCTCAACATTTTTTGAGTAACGACACACTAAAAATATCCGAGAATTTTTACGACATATCAAAATATTTTTAACTTATTTTATTATAGATTTCATTTTGTACATTTTGTACATGTTACTTCAGTGTTCAGTGTGATGGCTGTGCCTGCTTAAGGGAACACATCATATTCCAACGAGGCTCCAAATTTGATAAGCAAACTCGTAACTCATCATCAATTCTGATGAGTCTCTCTCGCTTCTTGGACTTGATTTCCGTTAACGCTGAAAAGCCAAATTCGCAGAACTAAAATTCATCCAAAATGATGTTTCGCCTTAAATAGGACTTAAGAGGCGAGACCAACGTACACTCCAAGTTGAAAGAACTGTAAAAATGCCAAAGCGACACTGCAGCGCCGACTAGTAGCAAAATTTTTTAGTTTACCTTTACAGGCACTTGCCAATTGCAACGGAACGAATTTGGAATTTGAAATCTTCCGTTAACGACGTTTCGTTTTGATTTTCTTCGTAAAGCTCAAAAACCATAGCAATTTTAAATGTTTGTTCCAAAATCTCGCGACACACCTGGAAATCTATCTCGACACACTAGGTTGAGAAACACTGCCATAGAGGTATAATATTCATAGAGAGAAGTTACTGATACAAATGTACCAAACTACATACAAGCACAGACTGGTTACGTGAGAGTGTGAGACTGGAGTCTATTTCAAATTTCGTGCCTTTTAGGCGATTTCATTCCCTTTTTTTTTCTCTATACATTTCTATCTCTATGATGTACTGTTATTTTATGAACTATCTACCTACACTATCGGTAGACAATTACAATGTATCCGTGCACAAAACAACCAAGACATGGAATGCAATAAACGAGAAAGAGAATCTCAAATACGCGGCGCAAGTGTAAACAGGAAAAAATGTTCTCCTCGTACAAATATACAAGGTGTTCCGTTCAATATTAATTTCAGTTTTGACCAAAAAATAAAAATCTTATTAAAGATCTATAAATTTGGGATTTTTCAAAAAATTGTCTGTGACTTCAGACACTTTGTATATCGTCATATTACTTGTACTCATCCTGGAAAGCATACACCACGTCTATTTGCTATTTGCATAAAGCAGACATACTATTCAAATTGTATATGCACTTTCACAAGCACACATCCCTTCATCCCCATTTAGTAATGCCCAAGTATGATGTATACCACCCAGACACAAACAAAAATGTTTGTGTACATATAGGAATAGAAAATCTAAAATAACTGATTGTGTGTATATAATACAAGTTTTGCATTACAGAGTTGCCGCTGTTTACAAATATAAAGTTCATAATGTTACAGCATTATATTACTTGCGATGCACAGGATCAGCGAGCATTCGTTTGGCTGTTCCTGTTCCTGTTGTTGTGTACGCCTGCATGAAAAATAAATAAACGTGTTACTCCCATCTGTGCATGTCCTTATAATGTCATGTTATAAATCATTTTGTTGCAAATTTTCCAAACTGCGCTGAAAATGACTATTACGAGGAGATTACGAAATCAGGACGAAACTTTCGAATATTATACAGAATTATATTAATAAAATAAAGTTTGTTTTTGTACAGTTGTATAATTCAATCATCTAAATTTGAAGTATATTTAACGAAATGAGATTAGCACAAATTCGAAAAGGTGTTTTGAAATCTTTGACAGAAAATGTTGCGCTCGCCCTAGTAATTGCTCTCATCGAAATTAAGGATATAATTTTTGAAAATTTCGATGCTTCTTATATTATTTTTTCCATTTAAGTAAGTCCACATTTTTATGCCCGCTTTTTATGCTTATTGCAAGATATGAAAATATAAAAATTGTAACAAAGCGACTCTAATATTATTACATGCCGAATGGTGCACTGTACCCAGCATAATAAACTCGTTTCTGCATTTTGCTGTGTGCTTGTGCTCTCTATGTGAAATGTAAATGGTTACCGCCGCCCTCCGGCCACATACCACCAACCACCACTCGAACAATAGATGCACTCACTCGCTTGCTAAAGTATGATGTGAGATGTTCAAATACGCTCAAAAATCTTGAACGTTCTTATCGTAAAACAGGCAATCGCCTTTCTATCCGTCTATTTCTCAATTCACTTTTGGAATTTTAGAGTTTCCACAAAACCAAGCGATACGCAAAACTTTGAAATGAATATCTTTCAAATCTATTGATTTCCACGATTATCCTGTATACCTACCTACCTATATAAATTTGACTATATACAGACATTAATATGAAAATGACTATATTTCTGCTTTGCTCGGTTCTGTCCTGTCCTGTCTCGACTTTTCTCGTTAGATAATATCGTATCACACAGCAGACATGACCCTAGCTGAGAATGGATAAGGAAAGTGGAAAGTGTGTCGTGTTCACAGATACGGAACACCTAACACCGAACAGAATTGTATATGTAAAGAGAAGCAAGAGTAATTCAATTCTGTCTGTAGTACTTGTACTTACATGCCCTTAAGGCGATAAGGCAGGGTAGCTTCGGATAAAAGAAAATGATGATGGAAGGAACCAAACAATACGCATTCGCAATTTTCTTCAATCTTCACTAAAGGAAAGATATGTGGAAATTTTGGCCATTTAAAAATTTATTTTCAATTTGCAATTTTTATATTTTTAAATTCACAAAATTTGAATAACTCATATTGTTAAATTTTTAAAGAAAAAATTACATTCGTAGAGCTAACAAGTTGTCTTTTGTTTCACGCGCAAAAATCGTGTAGTGTTTCTCTAAGGATTATATCAATCGGATTTATCAATCAACCGGATTTAATGTAAGTCATACTAGTTCATTTACGTCTATTCAACGATTTGATAAGAGATTGGTAAAATTGTATTTGTTTTGAAAGTACTCGAACAAAGTGTTTTTAACTGTCAGTATTCTAAATTGAATATTTTGTTTAGTATTGTTCTCGCCTGGATTACAACAAACATTATCCATAGATAAATCAACCTAGGGAATTCATGACGAGCACGTTCTTCTCGTAGTAGTGAACATGATCTAGGATCATGACTAAGTTCTGTCAAGAATCCTTCATTGCAGGGTATAAATGCAATTTATTATGCGATCAAAATTACATTCACGATCTACGATTTCTACGAAATTCTAGTGGTTATGGTCGGAAAGTTGTGCGGTGCGAGTGCGTACCGACTTTTTGCATATTGAATGAGCGAAAAGTAACGAAAACGTTGAATATATAATGATATTTTCGCTTTTTTCTTTCTTAAAAGACTGATCCTCCTATAATTCCGCAAAAAGATCCTTGAAGTAGTTCTGAAAAATATTCATCTCTGATTATTTACTTTCCCACATTTTCATCATTACTATGCACGTCCTTACAATAAAATGATTTCTATTTTATTTAAATCACCTGATTTTATTATTTTCTTAATACTTTTCTTATGAAGATCCGCTTTTCATAATTTTATACTTACAAAAATATTACGTTTTTTGTTCGGAGAAAATAAAACCTTTCAGGCTTTCTCTTTAAGTAACCTGATGAATAAATATTTTCTTTCCATATAATAAACAAATAAATCGCTTCCAAATTGATCCGTTAAATGTAATGGAAACGTGAAGGAAACGCAAATAAAACGAGAAGGACTAATACGTATTCAAATTGAAAGTAGGTACTTGTATCTCGGGTAATTTATTAAATGTATACATGTAAATATTTATTTGCGAATAGGACCTACCTCATTAAACTCGTTTCATAATAAATAGTATGAACTTACAACATCATCCGTTGCGCAAATGCAAAAAGTGGTAAAATGTAAATGTAATTGAGTTTTAATAAATTAATCCGGATCCTGATGGTGCTTATGTTATATTTGGGCAACATTTGCAATTTGCACAAATTTATTGTTATTAATACACAATACATAATATATAATGCAACAAAATGCATAAATGTCTAAATGAATAATTGGAAACTGTTGGAAAAACGCAAGGATTGGGAATATGAAATTAAAATAAAACATATTTAATTTATTTTAACATAGAGTCAGAATAAATTATGCATTAATGAAAAAATTTAAAACATATTTTCCGGTTATTAGACTTTGGTATTAGAAATTTAAAAAAAAATCTAATTTGAAAACTATAAATTGAAATAAATTTTATGCTATTTTGCTGTTCAGTCTTAAAGTTAATTTTGAAATGTGTCCTTCACTGTTTTTCTTCATTGCATTGCAATTTCAATTTCCAATTACGGGTGCTCTCTCAATAACAGCTTTATGCAACTATAACTTAAACTTAATTAAAATTCAACTTATTTTAAAGTAACTAGTAATACTCTACACAGTAAATACCTGCTGCTCGCTAGACGCCTCCTGACAAACTTTAATTTGCCTTCCGCTATTTTCCGCTGTCCAACCGGTACAAGAAGAGAACAAATATTATACAGTGTCTTACAACACAACCAAATAAAATGTTTAATTTTACACGATTTTGTATATAGGAGTATTTTTTGTGACAAAAGTATAAATGTTCTCACGAGTGGCTTTGTATAAAAAGAGAACAAAAACAAGGAGAATTGTAAGTGCAGACGCCCATTAGCGAAACAAATAACATAATTGTCGGCCATTTGTGTTCGAAATATTGCCACCACGTTTCAATGCTTAACGCATGGAAGTGAAGGGAAAACGTTCAAAGAACGAAATTGTCCCTATTTTCCTATTCTCCGACCCCACAGTCATCTAGGCCTATAAGTGTGATGAAGGGTAAGTGGTAAGGGTTACAGAACCAAGACGTACCTTTACGACTCTAATTGAAGCAATTACAGCATTTATTACGTTATAATTAAAGCGAAATTTCCACTAATTGGTCAATAATTAGGGAAAACTTCAGAAAAACAAAATGTAATTTAAAAAAAATTTAAAATATTTCGACTTTGACTTTTTTTGTTGGTAAAATCAAAAATTGAAATCAACGTTCTTATTATGCACGAGCAATAAATAAAGAAATATGCATCCTTCGTCTGCAGTCGTCCTTTGGAAGAAAAAAGAATTTTAAGTGAACTTTTCCGGTAAGTTATAACATAAAAGATAATATACTTGCTCGTAGAATCATAAATATATTTTCCTTCTTACTTTTTTTATGTTTCTGTAGTCCTTCGACTTCGACCCAGCACACTATCTAATTTTTTAGCTTCCTGCGACAATAGTTAGTGGAAATCACAAACTGATTAAAAAATTCAAAAAGCAGAACTCAAAGGAACTTTCCCCGAACACCGACACGAAGTGGAAAAGAACATTACGCACTTAATGGCATTTTCTTAATAGATTTTTGTGCTTTTCGTTCTCCAAATAAATAAATGTGTCGGTTTGAACAAACTAAACATGTGTATTTTTAATACACTTTCCTGCTGTAACCTGTATCCTTTTAGTTTTCCTATTTTTCTTGTTTACAATTTGCGCATTCTCCCATATACTCATTTATTTTGCTATTTCCTTTTGCATTAACGTTTTTGTTCGTCGCATGTAATTTATAGCAAAGGTGAACGCAAGAATTTTCGTTGCAAAGCAATTCCTGATTTTTGCACCTTCTAAACTTATGTATCGAGATTATATCTGCGTTTGAATATAATTATCAAAAATCTACAGGATGTAACATAAGTTGTTTTTTATGCTCCAGGATAATAAATGTTCTTATGTGTATAAGTACACCAAATTTTCGGTTGTTTATGACAGTTCGGTACTTTTTAAAGTTGTTCGAGCTTTGGGTTATTTCAATGCCGTGTTGTTTCTTTATTAAGTATGAAAGAATTAAAAGGAATTAAAGAGAAAAGTCGTAAAGTAGCGTTTTGTATTTTAATTAAAAAGTTGCCAAAATATTTATGACTCTTCGTTCGTTTATATTTTGTGCGTTGCCAAAGCGAAAATACAGCTGAAAACATGAAAATTGAAAGTTCTGAATGAATATGAAAAGTTCCAAGCTCAGCGTTGTGCAAATTTAAGTACCATAAACATTTTCCTTGATTTTTCCTCTTACTGTCAATGTTAGTACGAAAAAAAAGAAAAATATATTTTCGTTCTGATCTGGAATAAATTTTATCACAAGGACAACGTACATCCCAATTTATGATTTTTATAACGTTTTCGTAAAAAGAAGATCCTTTAAGTCCCGTAGTAGTTAGCCTTCGAAACCCGTAAGTGGAAATTTAATGTAGTGAAAAATATCAGGTCCACGAAAAGATGCAGAGATGCAGATATATATGGGATACGGAAAAGGATGCTGAAAAAAGAAAAACTTGTCTCGAGGAGCGAGCATACGACCCATCAACAATTACGTCAACCGGAAACTGGACCGTGTTCGGTTCTTCCTATTATGTCGCATCAATTAGTTGTAAACTTTCCTATTCCTATTTCTATTCCCATTCAATCCTCTTAACCCTTATCCATTTATATGTATATACAAAGTGAGTCAAGAAAAATTAAAATTTAGATGTTAGCTAGAAGAAAAAATGTAAATTTATCATTTTTGAATGACTTTTTAATGCCTATTTTATGAATAAAAACGCTTTCTTAATGATACACTCTGTATTGCCATTTTTATTGTCTACGTAGTGTTGTGATAAAGGATCTGGTATGTATATACAGTGACACTGAGTCGTAGGTATTAGGACGAGAAGACAAAATGAAGGGAAGGGAATTCGGAATGAATTTCAGCAGATTAGGTGCGACTCAATCAAACAACAATTGTTTAGAAGCGAGATTTCCAAGAGTAGATGGCAAACACTCAGATATCAGGATTCAGTCAGGACTAAACCGTTTCCTATCAGTCTCTAATAACAATAATACACACATACACACACACACACATACACATAAACGCATCATTAATTGAGAAGATAAACCTGAACGTGCTCAAGGTTTCAAGTATGTCCTAAGCTGATGCTGATGTTGACAACTTATCAACTATCCATCGCTAAAAGCCATTAATATACCATGAGCGTAAACCTAAAGCAGTAATCAAATGTGCTTGTTTGCAGAATATCCAGTGGAACCAGTGAATGGATTTAATTAAAATTTTCTAAGGACTTGGTTGAGACATGGACTATCTAATTGAATAACACGTGGAACAAGAAGCTTGCTAATTAGTAATTTTTCATTTTCTAAAATTACTGAAAGCAGTAAATGTTTGTACTCAATTTCCTGTGGCAGTGTTGCACCAATGAATAACTTAAAATGAAACTTTCAATGAGCAGAGATGATACTTCTGAAAATAGATACGATTCACTTACTTGAGTAACACTGGATAAAATAATGAGTTTTAAGTACTTTTATTTTCTCATAATTAATTATTTTTGAATATACAATTATGACTATGTTTAGCCACTCGGTATATGGATATGCATAATTCTTTCTACTATGGTTAAGTGCTACATTACAAGTCAAGCGAACAGTCATCGTCAGCAGGTTGCCAATTTGGTAAACTTGTCGAAAATGCGAACGCCGAATTGATTCGGTAATTTTGCATGAGCAACTTCTACATCGTCAAAGCGAGCCTTCGTCAGGTTCTAACTAATAACATATGAGTTCATCTAGTATAAACGTTCATGACAGTTGGTATAAATGTGGGTTGTGGGCAGATATGAACGCAAAACGTGTGTAATTTGTTGCAGTTAATTAATTTGCAAAATGCTTTCATTCGTGTGCACAGTGCGTTTTCGGTCGGTGTTTCAGCTAATTAATGCAATTTGAGTGGTCCCTATACATCTACACGTATTTTGGACAGAAAACAATATACAAAATACAAAGATAAATAATTTAAGTGAACCTATAATTCGTGAGCAAAATAATTTATTCTTTACCCGCTCTCGGAGTTTTACACGCGGATCTTGCATTGCGATTTTACAAAAAATTTTATCGGTTCTCGAAAACTGATACGGAACGAGCATAGCAATTTGGCAGAATTTTTTGCCGGCTCTTAGAGTCTGATACGAAGCGCACATTGCGATTAGGTAACAAAAATTTTTCTAAATTCGAATGAACGTCAAAGCGGTTTTGCAAAGTGCTTTGGGCGCGTATGTCGTGAGATATGATGTCATATCTCACTGCAATTAAATAACATTGATCGCGTATCAAAGTTCAACTCGAAACAACCCGAGAAATACTGTCAAAACTGTATGTGATCGCCAACCATATTGTTTCACTTGTTAGTTTCGTCGCAATTTGTATTTTGTGTTAAAAATAATGCAAGGTATAGAAAAAGCATAGTATTATATTCGCGATTATAGCTATTGTTCACTCAGATGAATTTGCGCCACTCGCCTAGCAGCTCGTGGGCTCCAACATCATCTTCTGAACAATAGCTGTCATAATCGCTCATATAATAATATACTATTGTTTATGTAGCGATTTTGATGATTTTGTAATGGATTGTTCACATTAGTTATCCGATCGTGTTTTTTACAAACGTAATTGTTGTAATTTAAAATCGTCTAATTTTAAAATCGTCTAAGTCCACGCAGTGGTGAAAATCTACAGCAAATGTGTGAAAAACCTGCAGCGAATGCCGAAAATTTGCAGCGAATGGCAAAAAATTTGCCGTGAACGGCTGTTTGATCATGAAAATTATATGCTTTTGTGTATATCGGACCGGAATTATTTTCTGCCTTCAATTAACTCCTAACAATTATAATAATAAAATAATTATGCGGTTTAGTTGCGCAAATTTTTTATCAGTATACGTTAAATTTTCAATGAAAATTTTCATTGCTTTTTATTACTATTTATATTTGCAACTCTTTCAGACAACTTCTTCTTCTTCTTAACAACTTCTTTCTCTCTCTTGGTAGGTTGATCCTGATCCAGGTATATTATAGTATCATTTATAATAAACTCCCCTTCACCACATTTCGCTTCCTCTTTGCTTGTGTTGAGCGCTCGGAGTGTTCGCACTGAACCGTTTGATTATCGTGCTTGTTGATCTATTGCCTTCGTGTTTGTGCAATTTGTACAGTTTATAAATCAAGATGAACGAATCCAATGTTTGAAGACGGATTGGCAATCAAATAATGCTATATATAGATGTATATGTTATCAAGTTGATTCGCGTATTATTGAAATTGAAAAGAGATTGTTTTTGTTATTATAAAAGTAGAATTTCAATATGTATTTCCAAAATTTCCAATTATATAACTATTTATTTGAATATCGATTCCAGATTATATCAATATAATAAAATAGTTTTATCTCAACATCGATTCCGTAATCATAAGGAAACCGTTACAACATTTCGTTTTCTCAAATTCAATTCAATATTCAATATTGCGTTTAGCTGTTCTATTAAAAATTGATAAATCTTGTTAAATTATTGCAATATTTGATTAGAAAAATCTAGTTTCAAAATGAAAAGGATTCTTGATTATTCAATAATTGAACCAATATTTTCGATATTTATTTATTATTGAATTTCCACCTGGGATAGCACGATGATCAGTGACTCGTTAGATAAATAAATAAAATAACAAGCATGCAGGATAATGAATACAAATTGCTATTTCGATCGATAAGCGATACTAAATTTAATGGCTAAAAATATACTCAACATTAAATTTTAAGAGCCTTATTTACATATCATTATTTGATGTTGTTTTGACAAAATAAATCAATAGATACAGCCTTTAATTCTGCGGGTTTAGAACAGGAGCAACATTTTCATGAATTTATATCTTTATTTGCTTAATTTCAAGAATTAGTATCCTCATGAAAAGTCCCATTTGTTTCATTTTGTATGGGTATGTTAATGAGTTGTATAAATAATCCAGAATTAAATAGAACACTTGACAGGAAAAATTTCCATTAAAGATAATAAAGAAAAGGAAGAAACTTTTTATTTTTATATTGCATTATGAAGCATGCAGACATTTCCTTCCCCTTTTCAACCCCTCGCGTTGGTGTTATATTACTGTTAACCCATGCACATCGTAAATGCGAAATCTTTTATACAAATATAACGTCAAGAGCCGCGTGCACGAAATTATAGGATAATAACTACAACTACAACTGGCAAGGATTCTTAACATTCAACCCTTTTTGTGATTTAAGTTAGGTCGACCTGCTGTCGCCAGCATGAAAAATTTATTATTAAAATAAAATTCCTAATTGAAAGTAAAGTTATTTTCCTATTTCTAGCCATTAACAAAGAAAATCTCCTTAAATTTTCCATTCAAAACACTGTTTACACATACCTATAGTAAAGAGTGAGTGTATTTGATAAACAAACCACCTTTGTTGTTCGTTTTATGTATTAATCTTTCAGTTGCACCTTGCACACTACATCCTTTTTATTTTCCTCATTCTTGGTACCTTTTGTGTACTCCAGCCTTTCCTTTTCCGATTTAAACTGCATCCCTGTACACTACCCCACTTTGCTTTACTTTATAGTGTGTGTATTCTTTCTATAGTTGAGTTTCACCCAAAAAAAAACCGCGATATCCTTTGTCGTTGTCGACACTAACCAATGCGATAGAGTGCATCAGTGCAAAACTGCAAGGACGACGCGAGCTGCATGGGAGTAAGTTATTAAATGTAATTGCATCACCCTCATGACGGTTTATTGAAAATGCTACGGTGAGCCATTTTACTGAAAGTATTATCAATAAGTATATAGGGTGTTTCGAGTAAATTTTAGCAATATTAACCATGCAATGTCAAAGTACATGTATTGTTTCCCTTGGTAGCTGGAAATTGTATGATGGGAAATGAAAACGTGAAACGTCGAAATAGCAACGACAGAGTTGTGATGGGGGCGGCTTTTCAATTGTATAAATAGACATCAAACGCACGTATCTATGCTACTGTAACTTGAGGGTATAGGGGCAGAGGGTAGGACGATATTGACGCAATATCACTCACTTTTTATGAATCCAAGTTTTCTTTTTTCTGCTTTTGCTCTTATGTAAATAGCACAAACGAAAAGTTTTTGTGCCAACGTTTCATTATATTTTCCTCTTCGTTTCATAAAAATGTGTGTTATTGCCGGCTCGTATAGACAAGTTTATAATGATCAAGGATATATTTATCCTTTGATTTTCTCATCGCATTAAAGAGTAAAAAACCATTAAGGTAATTAAACATTTTTACCTCTCGAACTTTACACTTTAAAGTTTAATGGAAGTAGCTTCTTAACCAATTTATAAAAAAAAGGTTTATCCTTTTTGATGATTATGATATAAAATGTACTTTTAGCAATTTCTAGTTTTTACTTTTCTCTCTTGGAAATCCTTGTACACATCCTTTAAATTCGTTAAATATTTACGCAAGCCTGACGATTACGAGTTTCGATTCCTTTTTTTTCCTCCACTCTTTACGATTTAGACTTCCTTGCTTTCCAGCAAAATAGTTTATTTTTTCGATTAGTTTCCACATTATCCTGCAGCCGTATCTGGATTCTATGTACAATAAAATAAAGGATAAAGAGACAGGCGGGTGTTATAGGTTAATCGTCGAGTTTAAACTTTCTTCCTGATAACTTTTACTGAGAAAAAGCTTCAAGTATATTCAATTACAATTTCTTCGAAATCCTTTTCCTTCACTTCGTATTTTAAAATGGTTTATAATTATAAAACCGGATACTGCAGGATGATGCTAAATATTTAATATTTTAATTAGTTTTAATTGCAGTATTTTATACACTTGTGGTTTGAAATATTTACCTACAAAAGTTAGCGTTGGTAATTGTGTGAACCGGAAATGTTTTTTTTTCTTCTTATTTTCCAATTGAACCAACAAAAGTTTGCAATTGAAATATTAAAATTTTTTATACGTTTTCCTTTTTGAATGAGTTTCATAAAGAAAGTATAAAACATATTTTTCGTGTGCCTTGTCAGAATCGTAAAAACATGTTTTATTCAACGTAAAAAACACGTTTGTGCGTTTAAAGTCGTAAACAAATTTTTAACGATTGTTTAAAAATATTATAATTTCGCTTGGTTATAGTTTCAAGCAATGGATGAAGTTGAGGGGGAGGTAAAATGGAATAAAATAGTACAAGCAGTGAATAGTTGAAGAAATGAAGGGGTAAAGTAACGACGCGACAGGCGGAAATTTACAAAATCGTAAAATTGACAAAAATGACTCCACACGTTTGAATGTTTGCGATGGTTTTCTCTCCGACGCATGGTTATTGAGTTATTCAACAAAATTCAACTCGGAAAATGGATGAAATGCCATGAAAAATTCACTATTGTAGAGATAAAATCACAAATACGGTTTATTTTCCAGGAAGCCTCGAGTAAGTTTATTATGAAATTGACTGACTTTCCGCAGGAAATTGTAATCATGGTCAAATTACATTTCGCTTAAGGATTTCTGATTGATATAAAGACGGGGAGGAATACATAAATCATGTTGGCATATTGACTAAAAATAGAAATAGTAGAATTGCATCGAGTTTATACACTTTTTCCGTTATTAATTATTTGGTGTGACTGTTTTGTGGAGAACCATTGAAGATTTAGACGCGGATTTAGTTTCGCTTGGTCGTAAAGTATAGACTTGGCATATGTCAATAAAACAAAACCCACGGAATTGGATCATTAATCAGTGGTATAATTTATAACCAAGCAGCCAACCGAGAAAGGGGGAGCAATCGGTTAAAACTATGATTTCGAGTTTGAAGTTAAGCTTCTACATTTTATTTTTCTTATTATATTTCAAGTATTTATTTATTTTTTTTAAAATGACAAAGTTTCCTGACACAGATTAGAAATGCATTTATGTTTTGCCGTAAAAGTCCAAGCAATAGTTAATTTTCGCGAAATAACAATTTCGAAAAGTTTTTCCGATCCTTCGAAACTTTTCGTGCACCAAGGGGAGACAATTACGACTTTGAATTCATTTTGCTTGAGTGCTAATTGTCTTTCTTGCTCTCTAATGTTCACACTCACATATTCACTAAATATGTTCAATTAGTTTGGAGATATGAGACAAACCAGAACCAGATCTTGTTGACGTCATCCCTCAGGATAATAATTAGAAAGTTAGTTAATGTTTTCCCACAACATTTTACCACTTTAGTCAATTAATTATTTGATTTACGAAAAGTTTCAATAAATGATGAACTTTTCTTGTCGAACGGATGACAGGATGGCAGGAACGAATTTTTACTGGAACTTCCCGATAGTCCCGGCTTGAATTTGATTTGTAAAAGTTGAAATAAATACATTACCTTATTTTATAGTAAAGGTAATTCTCTTTAAAATGTAGATTCATTTAATAACATCACCTATAGACATGGCACACAATTAACTTTGTCACAAAATAGTTTTGATGACTAAACACCCCACAAACAACATCCAGGAACATAATAACTTATTGACAGTTTATTAGCGCTTTGAATAAGTAGATTTAAATATTTGTCTGACTTTACTTTTATGAAAAGACATCGCATTATCATTGCGAACGCGAGAACGAAAAGAGTGGTAGCGCACGAATTGCTCGATTTGAAGTTTGCCGCGCCACTGAAAATGCTACGGGGTTGGAAGCGGTTGCCGCCGACCGAGTGGCGGCTCCTACGCAGTGCAGGCGTACAGAGTACGAGAGTAATCCGTACCGACAACAACTCCAACTACAACTTGCTGGATTATGCGTGCAATGAGAGTCGAAAAGAAATAAATTTACCAAAATTAATTTATACAATGAAATAGAAAATCAATTAAGAGTTGCAATAAAAAGTTCAACATTTTTGCGAGTACTCTGTAATGCAATTGCAGAATTTTTAAGCTGTCACTCAATAGTAAAATCACGAAATATCTGTAACGTGCTTGCCAATTTCAAAATTGGTGCGTATTTACATTCTCATATAATTGCTGCGTGGAGTGTAATTTTGAAAATGTCGGCAGCGCTGAACGCGCCCACTCAATTTCAAATTTGTTTCCAGAAGAGTAATTTTATTCCTACATAATGATGTGTTTTATTTATTTACAGTTAAGTCCATTTCTCGGAGTAGTTTAGAGATAGTAAAAGTGTCACGGGTGTGTCTGAACTAGTAGGTAAGAGTCGTATAATCGATCAACTTCGTAATATCTACTTATAAATAAATAAAAATGTTAAAAGACAAACTACATGTCGTGCTTTATTAAGAGTGAATGTACATAAATATAAATACATCTGATGTGGATAAATGGGTGGGGGGGGGGCGATTATTAAATTCATAATTCAAACTCAAACAGAATTATATCTATAACTACAATGAATTGAAGTGCACTGAACTAATAAGCGCATATATTTTATGTGCGAATGTGCAGGCAACAGCAATTGTTTTGTTGCAGTTGCAGTGCTGTATAAACAAATGTGAATCTTTCATGTATAAGTAGGTCCTATTCAACAGATTAAAATTATACATATAAATATCCCTTTTGATTGCACAATGCAATAGTTACAACAAGCAAATTTCCAAATGGTAGTTTATGATTCAATAATCAGTAATTAGGACACTTCAAAATTCTTCAATCAGTTATTGAAACCTATTTTAAAAATAAATTTTTTAGCTTACTATACAAAACTATTACATTCTTTTTCATTTCTATAACAGTATGATATATCCATCTCCTTCTTTCTCGTTATATGTTCTAAATGCAATAATAGACAATTGTTAATTGGGTTGCATACGTAGTTAGGTTAGTTGGACGTGCTCGTCGATGTGTAACCTTCCGTTTGATGTTTGACGTTTGACTCTGCATTGTTGTGATTTGAATTGGCATATTGTCTTTAAAATATGATTGAGGGTGTGCAAAAAATTGGCTTCGCAATTCTTCCTATTGAGAAGTGTATTAAAACCAACGAATTTCTTGCGAAAATAACTATTACACCGATAGACACTAATGCCACCTTACAGTGATGATATGAATTAATAAATGGTAGCCATGTTGGTAGCAATCAATATTTAGTATTTATAAAATGAAAAAGATGGCGCGTATTGAAGATACTTAATAACCTGCATTTTTGAAGATTTATTTAGCTGTTTTTAAAATTCTAAATCATAATCAACAACAACAGTAAATGTCTATTAAAACTAAATATAAATCAAAATAAATTGTCGTAGGTGCCATAAAATAAAAACATGCATTTCCATTTGGATTTTGAAGCGTTTAACATACCATATATCATCAGTATGGTATGTGTATGTGTATGGTAGAAGGTTGCCACCCCATGCACAATGCCATTCTACCCCCGTGCCGATTGTAGTACTTACATTATTAGCTATGTGATTGTATATCTACGACAAGTGTATGCCAATGCGAATGGCTTTGGGGATTATGCGGTAACGATGTGTTGGTATTATAATGATATCAAAATGGCGTGCCCTGGATTAATTTATGTACTTGCCGATGTCGTCGTCGCGATAAAACGACAGCTACAACGGAAAATCACATAAACTCCTTCTAATCTATGTGTTATTATACCTTCATGTAAGTACGACATGTCTGTATTAAGCAAACAATGAAAATAGTATTAATTTTCCACCAAAAAAAAAATTTTATAAAAGAAAAAGATAAAATTGCTTAAACAACTTTAAAACAAATTTTCCAAATTTGTAAAATTCTTGATTTTTCCATTTTCTTAAAACTTTGTATCCCCAAGTCTTCTGCACATCACCATTATCCTGTGAAGTTGGCTTACTTGCTTACGTCAAGTCTATAGCAAGTCTAACCAACACTTATAATAATACAAGCACTAATGTCCTTTATTCGCATAGCGTCTTTTGAATGTGCTTTATTGCACGTATTCTCCTTTATCCCTTCATCCTTTATAGCATCCTTCGTATTCATATTCTTGTAAATAGGTATAAATTCACCTACAATACCTATACATTAAAGAAGTAACACAACGACTCATAGTCCTTTTGCTCCTTGCGGGTATTCATATTACTTACAAGCAGGTAAAACCAAATTTTTCCTAAATAAATACACAAAGTACTTTATTTAAATAACTATACTAAATTTTCAACACTTTTTCATACTTTTTTTTCTATATCATTTGTTTCTGTAATATCCTGTATATAAGATTGAAGTTTATCGTTGTCCTGAGAAAGCACGAAGACGTAACTTTATGAATATAACTACAAGTTGTTGATATTTATATTTAAATAAAACGCATTGACGTGGAAAGCAGGTGTGCATTGTCTGCCTCTGCATATCGCGTCTATTCATCCCCCGCTTGTCATTTAACGCATCAACATCAAATATGAAGAATGAAGAACTAAACAAGGAATTTACTTGCATTAACTTGAATGTAAGTGATGAGCTTTCATTTGAAAAGTGAAGCATTTTATATTTCAATACGTAAATTCGCATAGCATATTCCGAATGTAGCAGGAAAAGTTACCCACTTCATTCATATAAAATAGATGTAGTTGTTTGCAGGGATGATATTAGCTGTGTGTGGGAAATTGTCATTCAAATTCGTGAAATAAAATGCGGAAATCAATTTAATTGTACGAAATGAAATTCAGTAAGTTTTTGTGTGTATAAATTGTTAATTAATCCTTTTATTTTATTGAACATTGTTTGGCATTTTCCTCAATTTCCGTTCAATTTTTACTTCAATTCCAGATATTTTCACTATTAATCTCATAATTTTGCTTTCATTTAGATTTGAACATTTATTTTGCATTCCCCAATATCGCAATGTCCTTCAATTTTTCCCTAGTTGTCCACTTTATTATCTCCATAATTTTTGTTCACTGATTGTGCGCGAATCGCATCCATTACGAAACGGTTGTTTTCATGATGAACTCGTGAAAAACGACAATTGAGAGTTGAAGTGAATGCGAGGGTGAATTGAAGGACTGCCAGTACGTATGGAACGCGATGACGAAAACGAAAAAGCTAGAAACAAAAAGTTGCTTGGAAAATGCGCTCAATGGTGTCAGATAACGAGTCCATTGTATGATACGAAGTTAGTTTCAATTCTTTTTCTTTACAATTGCATTCCTTCGAATCAGTGTCTCCATCAATTTCCTCTCGACAATTGGATTTTTCGTTATACGATCAGCGTATACATTTATTTTTTTATCTCCTATACTCTATAGTTCAACATTAAAATTAAATGAATGTTCAAGCATAATAAAATACTATTTCAGAGTTTAGATTAAATTTATTCTGGAAATGTACGAACGAAAAGTTTCATTAAATAAAACAAAATTGTGAATTCGGATTAAAAAGGTAAAAATAATATTTCATTCTAATTGTGCACAAACAAGTTTTGTTCTACCAATTATTCAAGTTACCTACATATGTTTAGCTAGATAAAATAACCCTTTCTTGTGGGCAATTTTTTGAGTAGGTAGTGTAATCCTGACGAGACTGGAATATCATATTGCCAGGACTGCAAACGTGTTCACGAAACGAAAGAAATGTTTAGAAATGCAGGAAGAGCGCGGAACATGAAAAATAAAAGAGGTGTTTCGATTACAATGGGAAATGGTTCTTCGCTCCACGTAGTATAAAAGAGGAAGGACCCCGGGAAAAAAGGAACCACTATTAGATCCAAGTGCAGGTCCAGGTCTACTGTACGAAGCACGGCTCATGGTTCTTTTAATTCCACGATAATAAAACCGCGCAGCCGACCACCAAATAATTACAAAACTTTATGATTACCACAGACGCGCTCTAATTACAAAACTCCTGCGAATTTTTAATACTACACCCAGCCGAGGAGAGAGGAAAATTTTAAATAAATGCGGCCTGAAAAATTCAATTAATGAATATAATCAAATATAAATTGTGTTTGTTCTTCTTTTCTGGTCAATCCACTTACAGGGTCCCATTTAATTTTTACAGAACGTCGATTCATATCCTAATTGGTGGTCCATATTCTTGCAGGAATGAAAATATTTAATTATTTGCATGTTTCTTGTTGTTTCTATGAATATGGAAAGTTTAAAGTGAAAAATATGTTGTTGTTGTTCCTGTTGCTGTTATAGGCACTTGTAGTTTTCATAAAGACGTAATAAAAATGAAGATTTGAGGGTGTGTTAAATACAAGCAGCATACGGGTAAAGACTCTGGAATTTATGATTTTATGAATATTACAATGTGGCTGTAACATGCAACCGTGAAAAGTACGCTAGGAAGAAACGCGTACGGCGTAACTGAAGTGGAAAGGTGCATGGAAAGCTGGCTGCCCTTTTTGAAAAAACATGACATTCGCAAACACTTCATGTCGTTAAAAAAATGTACACCTACATCTGGTGGTCCAAGACTAAGTCCCTCACAATTTTACGCTCCATAAAGAAAATTGCATTTTTATTCACCTGTAGCTCATATTTTTCTTTAATAAAACGAAGCAAGAAAGCTTGAAAAAAATATTTTTCAAGAAAATGCAAATAAACCAATTTTCACTTGTTTTTCCGAATTTCTTGAGTGGTTAAGATCAGAATTAGAATTTAATCAGATTGTAATTAATGTGTCAACTGTGTTATTATTATCCCGATTATTGATGCAATCCTTTGTGTTGTCACTTTCCTTCGACCCTTGTCCGCTCTTTCTACATCCTTTTAACACAAATATGTACAACTCCTTTCGATGGAACCTGCGTTGGAAATTCAACGCAACAGTCCATCCCGACCACCGAAACCAAAGCATACATGTGTAGGTTAGGCATAGTAAAGGAACTCATGAATTTCTAATGAACGAATCCTTGTCCGGGTTCTTGTTCAATTAAGACATTACGACATTATTTTCACAAGTTGATTGCTTATATTGTTCCCTTTAACAATCCTTTTGTTCGGTTTAATTAATATTTTTATGCCAAATACGGAATATGAACAAATTGTACAAGTGAAGTTGAAGGATTCAGAAAATGTTACATTTCAATTTATTTTCCTCATACACATATTGCGAGAATGAAATATCATTTTCATCGTTCTTTCCGTTTGCTGGCGAACATAAATTTTTGAAAATAACTATAATAAGATTGGTTTAAAGTGCAATATCGACTTGAATTTTTACGTTCTTGTCACTGTAAAGTCTTCTCCGAATTCTACTGAGTGTTACATGAATATTTGAACAATTTAAAAAGCGCCATATTTATTTCATCATAATGTAAAAGTTAATCAACTGTATTCTGTTTTCCATAAATATGTTTCGAACACTCTGTATATTTTACAGATATAGTAAATGAGAATTTATTGGTGAAGAAGCACGTTGAAGATTTCAAGTGCGCAGTTAAAGTTAATCAAGCGAAAAGGATAATGACGTTTCCTATTAGATTAATCGGTTTCCCACACCAGCCGGTACGGAACTATAGAAGTAATGAGCAAGTGAACTTCACTTTGCCCTCTTGGCAGTTCCAAGTTGAAAATTTCGAAACAAACATATAAGTTATCGTTAGTTAAAACTAAAATTAATTCATCAATTAACAAAGATTATGCAAAGTTATGTGTATTTATAAGACAATTAGCGATTAATAATGAACAATTTATTGACTTTCAAAAGTCAAGATAGGCTTTGTTCTCACTTCTCACTAAATGTTCTAAATTGCTTACAATGCAATCAATAATTGTTTGTCTAACTAACACCTTGCCAGGTCGGAATTTCAAGTATGGCTACGTTACCATTATATTAAGGGTTGGCTGGAAGGGCTGGCTTACTCATGAATTCTCAACTTAAATAGTATTGTTTTTAGTTGTAAATTTACGTACATAAAAATATTCGAATTATTGAGAGAAAAGCCCTACCAGTATGCATCATTAAATATTTAAGGATGTTAAATAAAACTTTTTAAATCGGTGCATTAAATTCGCATCGCAGAACTTTTCGACCATATCTATTACGATTTCGCAGAACTAGTCGACTGTAAAAGTAATGCTAACGGAAAGTGAGAAAATAAAGATAAAACCAATTAGACCACGATTAATTGTCAGTGTTAGATTAATTCTTCCAAAATGCATTTTTCTTGATTAAAGATAGATAAAATTAATTACTTTATTTTGTCTTCCTTTTTATTTGCATGAACGATTGACATTAAAATTATTAAAAAGATCGAAGGCTTTTCTAGTAAAAAAAATTGCATCAATTCGGGAAAAATTCTTTTTGTTTTTTGTTTTACTTCACATTTAGTGACCAGAAATTACTTGCAAAATTAGATAGTTATCTGACAAATAAAATTATAGTTAAATCCTGGAAAATTAGCGGCAGTAATTACCAAATATAAATATGAGTTTATCTGAAGCACGTTCTGTATTTTATTTACCTCCGAGTTCAACTAGCCGTTATCGCTGTTGATTAACCATACAGCTAGAGCTACCTGTATGAAGCGCATTAAAACACAACAAAACAAAACAATTTTATTGCGTATTATCTACATTTATCGAACTCTTATCTCTAATAATAACTCCCTTCATTAATAACCTTTATAGGTACATACAATGGGAAGTGCATGCATATATAGCTTTTACCCTTTCTCCCGCTTAACCTTCGAGTACCTTCGTTTCGTAACGAATGGCCGGCACATGGTCCAAGCAGGACGATTCTACCCTTCGATAATAAAAGGCAATAATCCGGGAATTACTACAATTATACAACACAAAGACTTTAAATTTCATCCGTCGCCCAAGGGCATTTGAAACAATCGTGCATCTTTCCATTTTGGGTACAAAGTAACAACGGGATGCTCTTGAAATTATTTATTATGTATACCTATAGGTTTAAGCCTGCCTTTTTGAGTGAATTTAAAAAAATGGCTTTGTCTGGAAAGGTGAGAAACGCCGATGCAATGAAACAGGCAGTTAAAAAGTTAAAATCTCATTTTTTACGTTTTATTCGAATAGACGGTCGAAAAATATAAAAAATGAGACAAAACGCTCGGTAACAATTTTTTATATTTTTATGTAGCCTTAAGGTAGCTATTAAATTCGTCAAAACGACACTAGCCAGAGAAATTAAATGAAAAACTGGAAAATGGTGAATTAAATGGCATTTCTCCCCTTTTTCCAGCGTATCTTTCGGACTTTCGAATAAGGACATAAAACTTTATGCCCAAACATCAATAATAATATTACCTTATACCTTATATTATCCTAGAAGAGAGGTGAATACACAAACGAGTGGAAGGATGCGACGTTCCAAGTCATCTTTACCCCTTAAGCGCTTAATATCCTATTACTTTTCTGAAGTGACTTGGCTCCCAGACGAAGTGGTTCTTTTATTTTCGAAATGGTGAATAAAGTCCTGACTCTTGACTCCCGACCAAATCCAGAACCAGTACGTAGGTACATAATGTTATGACTTGAATGGATATTCCTATTGCCTTCAAAGATCCTTTTCTTGAACGATTCAATTTCAATTCCCAAACAATCTTCTACCCTATTGTTATTATTTTTTTATCGAATGGTTGTTGAATTATTTAAGAATTTAGGTATCTAGCCGAATATTGTACGGCGAAGTCAATTAAAGGATGAAGTAAAGAAAGCGTTCACACAAAACATTAACGTATGAAAATACGAAAATACGAAAACGAAATATCCATCAGGAAAACGCATTTTTCAACCTCTTAACTGAAAGTATTGTAAGCATGGACTAACCAGACAAAAAAAAGTTAAAACGAATGCATTATTCATAAGTTTCCTGTTTTTCCCAAAGAAGGAAATGATTTGATATATAGTTACTTTTTTCTTAAGGATTTCTCAATAGTGCCCAAAAACTAAATACTTATTTGAAAAAAAAATCGGTGCGTTAAATTCGTTAAAAAGGTAGTGACGACGAATGACCACTGTCATCTCCGCAGCAGCACCCAGGTATGAATGACTTGAACTGAGCTCCGATCCGTCACACATATCGCGCAGTCAGCCAGAAAAAGTGCAACCAACACACACACACACACATACACACACGCATAAAACCACTTTTTTGAACTCAGGGAAGGGAGATTCGTGAAGATCCGTCGAAAATCCGACATCGATATTTTACGTCATCACCTAACTTTCCTTACTAATGTTCGGTAAATCGGAAAGTAAAAAAATAAATAAATTATCCTGATTATACTTTTTATAAAATTATAAATATTTGGGTAATCCACGTGGTAATTGTCATAATTCTTAATAGTCCTTAATACAAACAAACATATAGTAAATGCAAGAAATAAATCTTCCTTTAGTAAATCCTTCATTTATTGCCACCTTATTTAAGGAATAACGATGTAAGCCTAAGGTTCAGGGCATAAAGACGAGTGGGAACGATTTTTTACGTCATAGGCGGAATTAATGTCCTGTGTAACTGCAAGTTTTATTATCCTTTAACTTAAACCACAAAAATGTAAGCAATAAAAATGATTATTATGAAACAATTAAATTTACAATAAATGGGAGTCGTAAAATTGAGTTTATGATTTTCCAAATAGGACATTACAAATTACATTACCAATTTCCATATTTTCAGAAACCAATAAAATTTTCTTTAATTTAAGTGCATGACATTTATGGAATAAAAAAGAGGACATAATTTGTTTTTGTTTTTTTTTTATATAATAAAATATATTTCTGTAGGAAAAAAAGTAATAGCTCATTTTCTCCATAGAACAAAATAAAAATAAACAAGAAAAAGAAAAATAATTCACGTTTCAATAAACAATTTTTATGCCTCTTTATGCGAACACCAAGGACTGCTGCATCAAAATGATACCTTTATTCCATTAAGTGCCCTCATATTTACAGCCACTCGTCCTCGTCACTCCACTCAGCCACATACATTCATACACAGGACGTTTCCCCAATATTTGAACAAATAAAACAATTTCCACTTCACTTTTATTTATTCTCCCATGTTGGTTTCACCGAATCATCCTGTACGTTTTCCTTGTCGAAGCAATGGCACGAGAGTCTTTGTGAAAAGCACCTCGATTACGCTGACAAACAAAGCGTGCGTTTATGTTGATCAGAGCCTCGTCTCATTTCGTAAACAATATCTTTCATCCTCTCCTGCTATTCCTGCCAACTCCTACTTTCTTATCAACGAACAGCGAACAGCGCAAAAGGGAGAAGAAAAGGAAGGCATGCAAGCAATGTGTGCGATATTCACAGTGCAAATGGGTAAAAAGCGGAAACGTTGGCAACATTAACGAAACGTTGGAAATATTCCTCGCGAAACAATGACTCACAAACGATGATGATGGCATCAATGATCTTTTTTCTTGCGACCGAATTGCGGATCACATGCGGAGACGTAATCAAGTCGCAAGCATTCGATATTATTCTGATAATGTGTGAGGGTGGATGGAATGCTTTTTTGAGATTTCGCAGCGATTGTTCCATCAGGAATCAAGAGACTTGCAGCTTGGATTGTTAACTTAAACAAAGACATAAAAAAAACGTAATAGAATTAACTTTTGTGAAAGACATAAACATTGTGACTTCGTTATGAAGAAAAGCATTCTTCGTGCGCACACCATAAAAACCAGGAGGAAAAACATGGTAATCAAATTCAAATTAAACGAATTCGAGAAAAAACTATTATTATTAAATTGTCAACTTTACAAAATAATTTAATTCGTTTTCGTTTCAGCTGGTTGTTGCACTTCGAATACCTTTGCATAGTCAATGATCTCTCTCCGAATGTTTCCACCGTTAAAATCATCAAAACGATTGAAAATCGAGGGCGTACTCATTTTCCTCAAGTCACCTAAGTAATAGATAATATTTTAGTTTTGTTATAGAAATTATTATATACCTTATACCTTTTATGCAACAAACCAGAAAGAACATGGAGCAGAGTATAAAGTAAGCGATCAGGAATGCTATCCAATGTTTGAAGAATACGAAATGGTTGACAAAATAACTGGTGCATGATTCTTCTCTGTGTTCGCTCCACATTCTTGAGTTGGATGACTGCCAAGGCATTAATAGATAAAAAAAATTTAAATTAGGCAAGAAATTTTTGGTTATTGAAAATTTTGATTGACTTTTTATGAAAAGTCAAAATACTTTAAAAACAAAATGTTTACCTTTCCTATGACTGGCGACAAAATTGAATTTTAAGTCATGAAGAATCTTAAAATTGTAATTACAATACTTATTCGTTGGGATTTAATCATTTTAGTGTATAATAGAGTCATAAAAAATAATACGACATCCAGTATAAAAGGAATAATCGTAAAAGGAGGAAATCATCAAAATCAAAATGATTCCTAACATTATCCTGGATTATTATCATCATTACGACATAATGTGTCTTTATTATGAATCATAGGTATATGTATATAACAACAGCAGATAATGCAAAGTTAATAATTAGGTCACAGAATAATGGTAGCAATGACATTATTTCCTTTTATTCGCAAGAGCGACGACAATCTTCCACTTCCAGTTCCAGTTCGAAGTTTCTTAATTAATATTAATATATCAAACAATAACAAATGGGATTGTTTCAATCCATTTTCAAGTCTAAATTATTCATATGGAAACAAAATAAACTAATGACACTTTCAAACGTCATTTTGATTAATTTCCTGATTGATAGATGTGATATTTTTGAATGAGTGAAACTTATAAAATCTGTAATTAAAGAATTTCATAAGAAAATAACGAAAAGTTGAATTAATTTTGTTGTCAGTAATAGATATTTGAAGTAAAAGCAAGAGGATCGATTCTGTGTAAGTCTTATCAAAACATTAATTACGATAACAAATTATTATCTTTAACAAAATTCCGCAACATTTGAGACGCGTACCGCTCTCTGCACGTTGAAAGAGCAACTACTAAAGGATAACATTATCCCGAAGAACGTCTCGCCAAACAGGAAATTCTATTTCACGAAAGGAAAGCCATATTGCAGGGTTGTTTTGCCATACTTTAAAACGTTACCTGCTTTTGTGATTTTCACCAATGCCATCTTTATATCTAAAAACTGAAGTTACGGGTTACAGTTTTCTTTATTTTAGGAACATGTATTTTCTATTGAATTAAATATCTGTTTGAATGTTTATTTTTATACGCGTCTATTTAAATTCTTGCCAGTAATTATATTTGTCTAGTTCTATTCCTGCGAAGTGTAAGTAAGTCCTGCTTTTGGATATAATGTCAATATGTGAGGTATACAAATGAACTAGAAGACAAAATGACCAAACGACAAAAAGAAAAGGGTATTTATTTTTAAATGTTTCGTATCGTATTATTTTTTGAAAAGTTTCTTGTTTAATGAGTGCTTGCAACAGTTAGCCGACTAAACGATTATGAAATATTTTTATTTACTTTATTATGCTTTTGAGTGTGAATTTGCTTTTGACTAATTTATCATGGTCAATCGTTGCTATTTTTAAAAAAAACATATAGAAAGTCGCCCGCGAAATATTGAAATTCTTATAAAAAAAAAAACACCAATAAATTTTTGTTATACATTTAGTAAGAAAAGTTAAATTATGAACATGTAAAGAGCACCAGAAAATTAACAAAATGCGTAGAACCAGCGTCGGTCACGGTGAAGAGTTCACTCTTCGAGTTTCGGGAACTACTGTTGACGACTTCGATTCGGAAGATCCAGATGAATCCGTATCGCAAGAGGTACGCGTGTCGAATGGCGAAGGAAATAGTATTAACACTTTATGGGACATTCATGACGAATTGAACAAGCTGCGAGGTAAATTCACATTACTATTCTTTCTTATAAAATATTGACGATTCAAGATTGTTATAAGAAACCGATGAATCAACGCGCTTATCGTTGCAAATTTACACTCAACAAACAAACTGATAAGTTTGCGACAGAAAATAAAATAAATCGTACTTGAAATACTATCTTATCGTAATACTATGCAGAAACTTGCTCCTCACAATACGTCACACAACGGGTAATTCCAAAATATTATGTTTCTTACAACACAACACTTCACACATTTCGCTTACGTGTCGCAATTTAATTTTCACCTCGTCAACAATTCAAGGTGTATGTTTAACTCAATAACGCAATGTCTTTAAGTCATTTAAATACTAAAACAAGTGAATTAACACTTCGAAAACGATTCAAAACTGCATTATCTGATAATAATGATGATGCTGATGATGATGAAGGTAATTTGTCTATATTTGTTATTTATGTGAACATGCGGACTTTAAGGTCATATGTCATCGCACAATCTGCATTTGTCAGAATCGGAGATCGTGCAGCAAATCAATTTGGAGGAAACATCTTCAACCCACAGCCTTCCCCAAACCTACATCGTCATAAGGGTTGCACCAGACATACCTGAACGCACTCTGATTTGGTTGGTGGATCGCATAAAAGGTAAACGACGCGATGGTGGTGCCGAACTTATTGTTTTACGACAACCTTATGATGAAAAAAAGGTAGGTACACTTTCCATTTTCTTCAAATTTCAATCCAGTCAGACTCCTCATTTTGTTATTGTGTGTTATTGTAGGGAATGGTATTACATGTATCAGCATCCCAGATCAAGTTTCTGGAAGCAGCCGAAGAATTGGAGATCGTCAAGGCGGATAAGAATGGGGTGATGAGGGAGTTTGCCGTCAACGAATTGGAGCAATTCGTCTACGAGAGCATGCACATGGAAGATCTGCTGACTGTCACCGAACGCCAGAATATCGTGCGCCACGAATTGGAAAATATTCGTGCATTGGCTGAAGACAGTTTCATCACCGGCTATCCGAATATTGATCTGTACGAGGGACAATCGATCCTGCAGGTCTGCCTCAAAAAGGGTATCGTCAGCAAGGTGTATCCCCTACATGATAGGGAAAGACTTAAGAAGCTTGGAGCAACGTGGTACTTGAGTTTGTTTAAACGACAACCTTTCGGTGAGTATCTATCATAGAGATATAAATTAACGAAGAGAACATTACTTCAGGCCTATTTAACCTTCTAATGGAACTGCTGATCCGGACCACTGTATTCGTTCGAGTTCGTAATTTCGTTTGCGTTCACAACGAGAACACGAACTCGAACAAAGGCAATTGAAACCTTGTCGCTGCAGAGGTGTGCCTTTTATCAGTCATAGTGGTCCGAATCAGCTGCTTAAAATTAGCTGCGTGACGTAATCATGACGAAACATGGAATATCTCAATTATACAAAATCGCCATATTTACTTGCATTTGGACGGCCAGAAATGTGAAATAGAACTCCAGTCTTGCGTCACTGTGTGTACTTTAAGATTTTAGTTTGATATGGTGCAACCAGTGCCATAACATTTGTATTAATACTTTCCCTCTAGAAATTTTATAACTCTATGGGTATGTATAAAGATCTGAGCAAATTTGGTTGCATATGATTGAAGTAGCAGGAAAAGTTTCCAACCAATTAAAATCAAGCTTAATTTAGTTATAATTAAATTACTTTTGATAATCTTTGCCCCAAATGATACGGGACAAAGTTTTATAGGCTTTATCCTTGATCCTTGAATTTGTAGATATGTTCAACTTTTACTTGATGCTTACTCGTTTCGTTTTACAACAGTTTTATAAGAGCACGCCCCGGTCTGGCTGGCATACATACACCTACGTGTATAGCCGAGGAAAACGAAAAGGAGTAATACGAACGAGCGTAGGTTATTATCCCCTTGTGCTTATTCGACCGACATCCTTTGCTTGGCCGGAACATTCCTTACATCTACTGATGCAGCAATTCGTTTTCTTTGTGACGTGTTAATTTATTCAAACGCGCATTCCATCACATACACTTTGTACTTACACATACATACGGATGTGTGCAATGTGTGCATTGTACTTGATATTCAAATGCATTGTGGACATAACGGAAAGATACCTTTGAAGGGATGATAGAGTCTACATGAAAGTTAACAGTTTTCAGTTTATAGTCCGCAAGTAAATGTGTCGGTAAGAACAAAGGGTGGTGAGCTGAAGAGGTCAAAAGACCGACAAAATAAAAAATATGAATATAATTTTACACTCTCTGGGAAGGGCATTAAATATATTTGGAAATGAAATATTTACTTTTTCATGAAATGGACAATTTGCTTTTGAAGAATTTTGGCAGAAATGTAATATATTCGAACTGAAAATGCATATTGAATTTTATAATGCATTAGATTTAGATAACATCAGGAAGCATTCAGTTTTCATAAAGGAAAAGGATCTTATGGAGCCTTTCTACTTTCCTTCCTGGTTCTCGTTTCTAACGGTTTTTCCTTAATCCTCTCATGTCGAGATTCACGTACCTTACGTATAATAATATTAATTCTGTCTTTATCCTTGCTCCTTCGTTCGTGAATTTTCCTAGCATATCGTCTATTGTTATTTCCATTACTGATTTTCCATTACTACTTGAGTGGTCCTTCCACATAATTAAACATTTGATTAAACGAGCAAAAGTCAGTTTAATTAAAAGTTAACGGGCTAACATACCAAAATGTCATCGACGTCCAAACTTTAAGTTTTGGCTTGTTAATTGCCATTCCTCGGTCCTCCCATATCTATTCATATTATAGGTATGTCGGTATGGGAAAGTAAAAGGTGGTTCTAACTAACCCCTTTTCTAAGTGCAAATTGCATCCGCACTTGTCGACTGTATGAGAAATACATTTTCATTAGCATAATCGAGAATGTGAACACCTTACTCGCTTAACTTATCAATGTATGTACCTCATATAGTTCTTGAGGGTGGCAACGTTGAGAAGATTATAGACATGGCGGAGTGTCGCAAATGGCATATGACAAGAACTTTAACTATAATTACGCTTACATAACGCCTATTTATATAACTTAGGGTTGTGCTTATATAAGAGTAGATAGTAAGGGCAACTACTCAACTGAGTTGAATGTGAAGCTAAAGGCTTTTGTAGTTTTAGTTAAAACTTTACGCACAAGACGCATTGGCGGTGCTTCTTTAAATTGGAATTAATTAATTATCTGCTCATGGGGAAGGGATAACGGGATTGAAGGTACAGTAATAATTTAGGAATAAAGCAACTGATGAGAACTATTAAGTTTTACTATTAAGTTTATCTGCCATATCAACTGCTTGATTAATATTAATTACTATCATGGAAATTGTTAATTTAATTACTTATAGGTTTATACCCTCTTCCTAAATCGATCAATTTTTCATGCTGTTTGTTGCAGAGCAAATACGTGAATATTTCGGCGATGCAATATGCCTCTACTTCACATTCTTGGGCTTTTATACGACTGCCCTCCTCATACCATTGTTTCTCGGCTGCATTCAATTGCTGGTATCAGCAGAAACCGTTCCATTCTTCTGTGTATTCAACGTCATCTGGGTCACCGTGTTTCTCGAGGTTAGTCGAATTTTATTTCAACATTATGGTCTCACACCTACACAAAGAAGAATACAAATAGCAGAAATATTGCAGGATACCGGGATCCATGATTAAAGCATAAGCTTCAACCAAGCACCAACCAAAAACCATTTTCCGTATTATATTATCCTATATAATAACGCGTTGGTGTAACGAGCTAAATCCTCATGAAAATCGAAATAAGTTATATTATTATTAGGCCTATACGCCTATAGGCCTATATCTCGTACAAAATTCAAATGATTTCAATTCGTCCTTTTTGTTTATTTTCCAACTGGTTGCGGTTCTGTTGTCACATTTCATTTCAAAAGACCTTTACTTAAGTCTGATGATAATAGATGATAATATAGAATGGCATTTTGTTTCCGCACATCATTTGATATAGTTTAAAAAGCAGGATCAGACTAACAAAGAACCAAAGATCTCATTTATACTCTCAATTTCAGATATTGTCTAGGCACGTATTTTTTTATGCATTTGTTAACTCCATCCCTGTTTAAGAGCAGGAATTTATATAAACTTACGAAAGGAATTTGCGGGCACAAGATTGGAAGTCGCATCACAGTCAGGCTTGTGTGTGGGTGTTTGTGTGTGTGTGTGTGTGTGTGTGTGTGTGTGTGTGTGTGTGTGTGTGTGTGTGTGTGTGTGTGAATGTGTTTCTGTGGGGGGATCAAGCGAAATATAAGAGCGCGCTTTGGAAAAGCCTTTCGACTATAACGGGAAATAATAATAGAGCAAGACGTGAATTTTCAAAAGAACGATTTAACGGTTACATTTCTTCCCATCTCCTATATATTTATTGTCTCTTCTTACTATCTCGTCGTGGCATAGTCCTGGCTCTTGTTCGTTTATGTATGCGAGTTTTGAGTCCATTGAAATGGTCGTTTTTCCGTACGCGACGATCTATTATCCCCCAACGAAAATTTACAAATGTGACACTTTAAAAACGAGTTCCATTTGTTTTCCGCTTTCGTCGCCTATATGCGCTACTCCCAACTGCGACATATATACGAAAACGGGAACAATCGCCGGAAGTTTATGCGAATACGAATTTTTATATTCACAATGTGTCTTTTCACACTGCATGAACAAGTTTCATGATGGTGCAGCATATGCACATGCACGTCATTCAACATGCCACAAATCCGTACACAGTCACAGTTGAAAAACAAAAAATAGCAGAAAATGATAATTTCTTCACTTTTGTTTTCTATTAGATTTGGAAGCGCAAATCGAACTCAATGGCATTTGAATGGGGCACCATTGGCATGACAAGTTTAGATGAACCACGTCCGAATTTCCACGGACCAATGGGCGTCGATCCTATTACCGGCAAAATGACTCCGCAATATCCGCGCATCAAGACAAACCTCAAGGCAATTTTATTTCGAAACACATAATCTAATCGCAATAATTTCACTAGACCGCAATAATTTTTAGATGTACTGCGGGTCGTTTCCCATAGTTTTTGTCTGCCTACTGGGAGCTTTCTTCGTAATGTTGGTCTCCTTCTGGTTGGAAGACTATCTGAAGAAGTTGGACTGGGAATGGGCGCCTACACTGGTCCCACTGCCAAGTATCGTTTACACTATTATGGTGTTTGTCATGGATTCGCGTTACCGCAAATTGGCCACACATTTAACCGAATGGGGTACACATCCACAACTCCTATATGTATATGTGTATAATAATATCTAAACCACAATTTTGCAGAGAACCACAGGACCCAGTCCCAATATGACCGTCATCGCGTCTCCAAGTTGATACTCTTCGAATTTGTCAACAACTTTATGTCCCTGTTTTACATCGCCTTCGTCCTGCAGGACATGGATATGCTTCGAAGTCAAGTAGCCACAATGCTGATCATCACGCAGGCGATTAACAACATTCAAGAAGCAATAATTCCATTAGTCATTAAATTTTATCACATTAAGGTAATAGAAATTAAAAACTATCTCTCGGGCGCAACGAAGACATCGGACACGGACCTGGCGAATGCAAAGAGACCCAGTTTAAACAGGGAGTACAGCGAGTACACGCCGTTGGCATCAGTGACCGAAATACCGGAGGCAGATCCACGGATTAAGGATGCAGACGAGGTAATTTCGCGCAGCATTGCTCGTATCTCGCGAGAAGTACCGTAGCTAGTCCTAAGTACCTATCTTGATGTTCTTAATTTGCTCGATTCAATTTTACGATTACGGGTTACGGGTCGCAAAGTTCCCTATTTGTCGGTTTGTGCTCGGATACCGCGCGCCTCATTAAAGCTCTTAAATGTGTGGAGGTGTATCGTATTTAGAATTCGATTTCGGATTAGGATCCGAAATCGTGGGCCAAACATAAATCCGTAATGAGAGTTTCGAGTGCCGAACATGTAGCTAGCTGTTTGTGTTGTGTGTGGCGAGAAGTCTCTAGTGGGTGGATCACATACATCTCAATGTGACTGCTACTATGCGCTCGTTCGTTTCGGGTTACAATGTTGGGAGTTCCCAAACTGGATACATTTGCTTGTTATTGAGTTCCGAGCATCATTAATTGATGCAGCCAGCCCTTTGACGCTCATTGAAACTTTCACAAAGCCGACATCCAACCCAATTCTAAGTATCTATATTGATTTTGATTGAGTTTTCTCATCAGGAAGGTGATATGGAGGACTATGAAGGCACCTACGACGACTATTTGGAGATGTTCATACAATTCGGCTACGTTGTATTATTCTCGTCCGTATATCCCGTCGCTGCTTTCTGGGCAGTGTTCAACAACGTGCTGGAGATTCGCGCCGATGCCTTCAAGCTGTGCGTCGTCTACCAGCGGCCCATGGGGAAAAAGGTCAAAGATATTGGTGCCTGGCAGGTACTGATAAAACCCTTTAACTATTGTTTTGCTTGCTTATTATTAAGTTGCCTCAAATTTGCAGAAAGCGTTTGAGATATTAGGAGCCCTCTCGATAATGACCAATTGTGGTCTGTTATGTCTATCGCCGCAAGTGCGCTTCTACTCTGCAGACTATGCGGAGGTTAGATGGGTGATGATGTTTGTCATCCTGGAGCATCTACTACTGGGCGTTAGATATCTGCTGCATATTGCCATCGCCGACAAGCCCGAATGGGTGCGTGTTGCGTTGGCGAAGAAGAATCATGAATCCAGACTGGCGTTAAAGTTTGAGGTAGGGAGGGTTATTTGCATGTTGCGAAGTGTATATAAATGTGTCTGAATGAAAATGCAACTGGTGCTCTCGAAGTCATAAATAGGTACTTGTCTGCAGTCCATGACGAAAAATGGATAGCATTCTCATCTGTCTCCGACAGACTCTATACCATAGATCAAGTACGATATGGTGCAAAGTGAGTGTGTGTCGAGCATGTGTGAAATCGATAGATATACATGCGGGCACACACATTGACTACCCAAAACGCCTCCAATCACGCGAATATAATACAATACAGGATGCAACGGGAATTCTGGCATGGTTGTAGTTAAAAGGGCAATATATAAATCGGTTTTGAACCCTCTAGTGTATCGACAATATTCCCATTCAGACGCCTACTCTATTTCTATTCCTATTTGGATGGATATTTCATCTTCATCCATTGCATCAGGCAATATGTGCCTTCGTGCTTGCACATCATACACGACTCTCCATTACATTCGCTCACATCCTTTCTTTGCTGATCTGATGGTTGCTCCACTCGCTGTTCATAGACGAGAATATACAGCTAGCTATAATAAGTAAATAGAGGAAGATGTATGGGGGGACGTGTGCAAGCAATGTCGATGCCGATGTGCGATGGAGAAACGTGCTCACAGCCCGAAACGACGCGTTAAATTTTAATGAAATATATATATATACAGTTTGTATTTCCTCTTTCGAAATTTTCCTGCAAATTTTTTGGGCCATGCTGTTGTCATCTCCCTAACTTTGAGTATAAGCTTTGCCAAACATTGGATACTTGGATACATGTGTGAGGATCCCTTGGAAACGTGTCGCTACAAGCAAATTTCGAGTTGTGGATCTCTATCGAAGTAACGAGTTTTCATCTCTGACATTTCAATTTGTTTTGTTGTATCGTCTGTAGTGAAATTGCGTAATACGTCACTATAGGTATCAAGGGAATACGGAGTAACAATATTATAATTGGAAATTAACAACTTTTCCAATGCTACCAATCCCCATTTCCCACTGAACGTTTCCACATATTATTTCTTTATCGGCTTTGTCGGTATTAGTGACTGGACGAGGATACAAAGGAAATTTTAAATGTAATTAATTAACTAATTAAATTGAATGTACAAAGTTGAAAGTTGTGATGAGAGTTTTGTTGTTTGCTGTTGCTTTTGCGGCTTTTCGGGGATTTTGTTCGTAAAAGCCGCAAAAGGGTCAATTTGTTATCTTGCACAAAGTAAAGCATACGCATAAATGTTTAAGGACTTGACGTTTTCGTCCTAGATTAAAGCTTAAATTAAATTCTAATTTAATAACTTTGTGTTTGCAATTAACTAAATATATTATTACTTGTTTGCAGAGAGCTGTGAAAAATCGTCGCATCCTGACGAGGAAATTCAAGACTGTCCATGGCCCGCACAGAAATTAAATGTAGTTTCTTCCCTCATTTATTTATTTCATTATTTCCGATGTATTTCTACAATTCCAGGAGTCTTTTAATTTTGTGGAGTAAATCAATTTTCATATTGCCGTAGAAATGAATTTATACAATAACGGGATAATGAAATTGTTGGGTGACCATAGTTGTGCAAATTGATAATCGCTCGTTTAGTACTACATCAATCTATCTGTCTATCCAGGAACTGGCTGATACTCGACCCAAACTTCCACTCTCATCTCTGCCGATTTCCTGTTCCTGCTACTACCGAATTTGCAATAGTTGGTTGGTGCAAATCGACGTTTCGAACGTTTCAAAATCCAATTTGTATGTTCGAGTTTAGGCTATAGCAAAACGGTTTCGAAATGGGTATTCTGCAATTCGGGAAATTATTTTCCACTTTAAACATCCACTCTAACAGCGGAATCGTTTCCGAAGTGAAACCCTTTAACATTTACGTTTGCAACGTTAAATCGAAGTATACCGTCTGATCTTTTAACGATCTTCTATAGGGATTTACATGGTAAAAATTTTAGGTCGTGTTAGGTCTCTTGCTGAAAATTTTAAGACGCAAAAAAATCACACTCTTAATCTGTACCATTTTTAACCCATTCTGATAGTTTGTAATAAAAAGAGTAGTACTATTCCCTCAAAAAAAAATTAAGGAAAAGTGGAGAACGTTAAATTTAACTCTAAAAAAAGCTGTTAAGTATGCAACCCATTACACCATTTGTTTAAATGTTTAAACAACATACTGTCAATTAATAAATTTTTGAGACGTCAATTTTCGTG
>JARJEB010000086.1:0-11871 GCA_030264535.1 Liometoxenus newtonarum
AGGATTATGTGTTGAATTCCATGGTTGAATTTTTAAGTTTGAAAGCCAAATTAAATTTTGTCATCGCAGATAAAGTATAGTATTCAATTCGCGCATATGCGCTATTATATGCTCGGGCTTTTACTCCGCTCGACTACCGTCTCGCTACGTAAACTTCACCCTCGCATTTAATAGCCTCCATATGCGCTCATTGAACAATATACTATTAATGTTTCTTTCATTCGTAATATAAATCAAGAATTTTCGTAATATATTTACACAACATTTAAAAATATAAATAAACATTATAAACGTCATAAATTTAGAAGTTTAGTGACATCATTAGTTTCACTATTGTTCAATTAAATGATGAATCTGTCACTCTGTGCTTTTGTCGCATGCTGTTCGCGCAATAAGATAGAAAAAGTGTTATACAAGCATCTTTAATCATCTGTGACATTTTTGTTAGACCACGTAATTCTTGCCACCATGCAATGTGTATGTAACGCAACGCTTCGAAGAGAACAAGTTTTTAGTTATTTTTATTGGAAATCCGAAAGTGTTTTAAATGTCGTCAAGTTTACATATACTAGATAGTCGATGAGTTATAATAGGGTACGTTCATTTTTGTTAAATCGTGTGTGATGCATTCAGTAATTGCTATAGAGTTAACCGCAGTTAGTACCTTCATAAAATGTAAATACATAGTTAACTTTGCTAACTCTTCCCGCACGGTCTAGTCTAGGACCATTCGGCGCTGCCGTTCTGACGCAGCAGTTTGGGCGCAGAGATAGTTTGGCGCGGGACTCTTCGGCGCAGGGACTATACGGATCGAGTAGTTTGGGCGCAGGTCATTTTTGACGCAAGTAAAAAAAAATATTTAGAGAAATTCAGATTTATATAATATATTATAGGTTTAATTTCTGAGCACCAAATCTAGGAATAATAAATACCCTATTTCCAATGTATGACAAAAGTTTTTCATTCTTTCATGATTCTTGTATTTTTTACGTTGGTAGTAGAATTGCAGCAGAATTTTGAACATGTGCGGAGCCTCGTGATACCCAGTCATAAATAAGAAAAATCTGATTTATGTAAAGCAAATCTCAAATTATATACCTAGTCATTTATAAAACACTGGAAATATTATTCTTTGATTTGGTGCTCAGAAATTAAAAGCATAATATATTATATATAAATCCGAATTTCTCTAAATATTTATATACTTGCGCCACAAATGACTTCCGCCCAATAGTCCGTGCGCCGAAGAGTCCCGCGTCAAACTGTCTCTGCGCCCAAACGGACGCGCCAGAACGGCTACGCCCAAAGGTGCATAAATGAAATTAGCCCGCTTATAGTTAACTCCTCGTAAAAGAATTAGCAAGGTTTAGCCTTGGAGTTAACTACAGTCATTTTATGAACGCGACTCTATAGCAATTATTGAACCAGTATAACTTGATTTAGTTGAAAATAAATAAATAAATAAACAATTTTCATGAAAATATTAGTTGCCATCACTTTAATTTAATACACTCTGTATTCAGTATTGACATATGTGGTAAATTTTTGTACATTTAATACTTGTCTGTCTAAACTCTACAAGTATATAAGTACACACCAAAGCAAGTAACACTTTTTCAGTTCAAACGTACATGTAGTTATATAAATTGCTTGAAAAGAGATTTGAATGCCTTGATTAACTCAACTGGTTTTCCTTTTTAGGGAAACCGATTACATCAATCAGAAATATCGTAATGGAATATAATCATTTACAAAACGATTTGTAGCAATAAGAAAATGTCACGGTAGTTCATAAATCACATATAAGATGAACAGAACATTAATTCAACTTTTATTGAAAGATAAGATGTTACATACATTTATATAATGTATATAACAGCATGTTTAATTAATGAGATGTTATTGATTTGCATGTTTAAAAGGCAATGTTATGTTAATATTAATGTTGTGGCGGTTGTAGCTGTATAGATAAAAAAAATCGCATAACAAGAACATAAAGTTATAAAATTGATTTAGCACACTTTCACGATGAGTGGATGAGTATTTTTACATCATTTCTTTAGAAATTAAATTTATCATCAGAATTATACATATATCTATATTGCGCCCATGTTTCTTTCTAGTTTTGACACAAGCGCCTAACAATGATAAACATTTACTTCCGGGAAAATTTTATGTTTTGTATATTCCATGCTAGAAATTTTACCTTCAACGCATTCGTTGGGTTTTCGTCAATCTGCCATGCTAGCAAAAGAAAGATGTGTTATAGAATCAGAATCAGAAGAATTCAGCAAAATGAGAGAGGAAAAAAATCGAAGCAATTCTACACTTCCCGTCAATTCCGTGAAACAGATAAACGTGAAGAGTGTTACGAGACGTTTATATGCGATTGAAGAGTAAATGTTATTTTCCTATGATAATATTTGTCTAACCTACTTTTCCGCAGAACGTGTCGACGAACAGACTCTAGCAGCCGGTCGCCACGTCAGGCGCGAGGAAGACAATTTCATCAGGCAAAAAAAAACGAAAAACAAAGACGAAAACGAAAGATATATTACATTAAAAATAAAACGAAAACCAATGAAACAGAATAAAGAAATTGTGCATATAATAAGTTTTTCATTAAGTGCCTTTAGTCACTGAACTTGGTTTAATAAAGAAGGATTTGTGACGTGAACAATAGCTTTACCTTTAAATATTATTTTTCTACACCTATTTAGTTATATGGCCATTATTAGCATTTTTGAGTGATTAATGGTACCTATAACTCACTACCGTGAGTTATGGATTTTCATAACTCATACTACCGTGAGTTATGGATCTTCAGAAATAACTGCAATTAAATAACATTGATCACGTAATAAAATTCATCAAGATTTAACGAATTTGAAGTGACCGATCCAACATAGCTATATAATCTAAAAACTCGAAAGAACCCGAAGAATTCCGACCATAGCTCGTTGTGTATCGCCCGCCATATTGTTTCACTTGTCAGTTAGTGCTCGTTCGTTGCTTTATCGAGAAATCACAATTTGTATTTTGTGTTAAAAATAGTGCTAGGGGCAGAAAAAGCATTGTATTATTTTGATAGTTGTTAGAAATTTATAAATTATAATATTGAGATGCTGACATGCTGAACTGAAGAAAATGTACACTAATAAATAGTTATTGTGCTTTTATCAAGATGGAAATAAATAATGTTTGCTCTATACGATAGAATTTTAATTTAAATAACCGCATCCAAACGAACATTGCAATTAAATTTGAAATCAAAATATTTAGCCTATTTTAGACGGTCATACATTCATTCAAATATGTCATCACAATTGTGATGAAAATCTATTCATAAATAGATTCTTTTTGTTTACTGATAATAAATAACAAATTAATATAATCGTACAAACCTTTTCAGTTTTAAAGTTTAAATTATTTAAACTTCGATTGAAACCATAAATTTTCTCCAGAAGCAAATCGATATTCTTTGTGTTTAGTTTAAAAATGTTTTTGTGCTCGTATGCTGCATGTTTTATGAAATGTTTAGTTTTAAAACATGAATCGATTTAAAACTACATCCACATGCACGAATTTATAGACGAAGTTAACTCGCGCGAGACCAGCGTTAAATGAACTTGTGCTTATACCTTGTACTGAATAATGGATGGAATGTGTAACTTTAAAGTTGAAAATAGCAACAAACATAAGCAACGACCAACTAAGTACATATAACATTTAAGTAACAAAAATGTGAAATGCGCTCAGAAAAAATCCAATTACCTATTTATATTATAATCATATACTTAATCGTAAAAAAGCGTCATGCAAGGAAGGTTTCTGCTTGCCAATTGCGATTATTGAGAACCGAATTTTTTGTGCAAGTATGTCTATAAACTTTTAATTTTTGGTTATCAACTTTTCTATTTAATATTTTCACTTTTAAGACTTGAAATGACTATTACCTGATTTTCCATTTTTAGTGAGTAAATGTTACCTTAATTTTGTGACCTCTATCTAGATTTACCTGTAACAATATAAATATAAAGCATTAAAATATAATTCGAAAGTTATGACAAATAAATACCGATAGAAAAGAAAGCTTCCTCTGCAGAAAGAATCATAAAAAGATTCACTAAACAAAAATCCTTATAGTGCCTGAAAACAAAGAACTTCTTATCTATTTTCCAAAGTATTTACAAGCAACGAGCGCAATGAAAACAATACAAGATGAAAGTATATGTGCGTTCATTGAGATGAAGAAGCGACTTGAAAATTTATAAAATACACGCATACAGTATAATGGGAAAAGGAAGAACGATAAGGGATGAAACGTACAAAAGGAAATATCTATCGCGCTGTGTACAAAGTTAAAAGTTTGGAAATAGAATTATCAAAGACTTTCCCCATGAAAATCTTTTAATCTTTTAATATGAAAATGTCAAGTCTTAAAATAAGTAATAAAATAATTTAATAACGAAAATAACATCAACAACTCTCCAAATCAAGACCAAGCACATCTTATTGGTCCTTCGAGCCGGATTAACATTCATAAATCATAAGCGACAATGAACTTCAAGTGCATCAAGAAGACGGCGCTTCGCGGATACAGCCCAGGCGAATCGAACTATAAAGGTAAAGACTGATTTCTACCAGTCTTATTGGTCCTTCGAGCCGGGTTAACACTCATCAGCGACTCAACACAGCGGCGCTGTGCGGATAGAGCTCAGGCGAATCGAACTATAAAGGTAAGACTGATTTCTACCAGTCTTATTGGTCCTTCGAGCTGGATTAACACTCATCAGCGACAAAAAAACGTCAAGTGCATCAAGAAGACGGCGCTTCGCGGATACAGCCCAGGCGAATCGAACTATCAAGGTAAGACTGTTTTTTACCAATCAAAAAATCCTAATTGAGACTTGACGATAGAAAGTTACCCGACAAGTATGAAGTAGCAGCATAAGCTGTTTAGCTAGAGGTAGAGAAAAGTCAAATAGCGCATTTCGAATGCTAATTAATGCAAAGCAAAGTGTTGCTATCATTAATGATCGATGTCAATTAGATTTCAACTGCGCTACTATTATTCTGATACTATTCAATCACGTCTTTACTTTACCAGTATACATTTATACAAAAGCACTACGGCTTTGTTCCAACACTGCGCATGCGTGATATGTATGTAGATACCAGTCGAAAATTGGTTCAATTTTTTTTCATTTGAATGCCGGAATATGATGTTTGTCTATAATGAACAACTTCAACGACACTGAACAAAATAATCTGGTTAAAATTTCGTTTCTAATGTCTGATTCTTGATGTGTTGTGTAAATTGTAGGTGAGTTATCAGTCAGCGTCAAAAAGTTTTGACTGAGCGACTGTTGTATTTTCCGGACATGAACTGATTTGATCTTTCCGAACTCGATTCGGGGCTATTCGTATACACAGTGTATTGAAACTGCTTTAACCGTACATGTTGGAACAAAGCTAATGATAGAATTAAGTCTCTCACGATCTTCGTGCAATAACTGCAACTATGTTGCATACAAATAGCGTATATAGAGAGTAGGTATATAGACTAGACTTGGAGTGCTAAGGTAATTAATTGGAATCGGTTCAATGTCGCAATTATTATGAGAAAATTATTCGCGCTCGTTGCACATGTTACCGAACCAATAATTATAAGTAGGATTATAGATGTGATTATCAAGGTGCATTCCCTGCAAGGCTTACAAAACCGCAAAAGTCTATACAGGGTGTATATAAATTCGTGAAACAGCTTCTAGTACATTTCTGAAGAGAAAATGTTAATAAAAAAATCAAACCTTTGATTGGCCTTCGTTTAGACTCACGAAGCCATTGAAGTTGCAAATTTCGCCGAAGAAATTAATAATTTCCTCGAAAGTTATTCATTAAAAAAAAGCCGAGACATTTATGAAGTTTCGAATGCGTCGAAATATGGTTTACTTAAAGAAAATCCAGTTTAACATTTCTACGTAATCGGCTTTTCGTTTATTCGGGATTTAGTTTTTGACATTTACTGTTTTGATTGATCATCCTTAGTTACGAAGTTTATTATGTAGGGCAAGTGATACCCCTTTCTTTTATTGGCTCCTGTTAGGCTCAATTCTCTTCAGAATTGTCGAAAGAAGAACACAACCAGAAGCTGTTTCACGAATATATACACACCACCCTGTATAAAGCAGTAGCGATTGCTATATGCTAATGCGAAATCCATTTAGAGATAAACTAATGTAAGACGGTAATTAACTGCGAGCAAGGCATGAAAACTAAAACAACGAATGAAGAAAGAAGGAAAAGAAAACGATAGCTGGTTGATTAAAGCTTTAGCTTATCCGTGCACGTACCTATAGATATATAAGTAAGTAAAAAGGTTCCAAATGGAAAGTTGCGTGTGGAAGTTTCATTTCCCGAAGAGTTGATTTCTTAAAAATTATCATTATTATCGCACACAAATTCTGAATAGCCTATAACCTTTCCAATATATCGTAGACGGAGACCTTTGAGGAGCTAGAGTTCTGGTATAGTCGCAATTTTGCGTGTTATGTCATACTATGCCAGATACCAGCCAGTGGCGTAGCCGGGAATTTTTAGAGAAATGCTGAAATTTTTTTTACAAAAACAAAAAATTTAATCTTATTTGTTCAGCATATTTATAGTGACATCCATTATAGTTTGACGTGCAACTATGGTTACTTTATTGTCAGTTAGGTTAGTTGACTCACTGTTTTAGTATCTAATTCAGTTAGTTACCTTTACCTAAGTTGGTTATAGGTTTTCGGAAAACGCACAGCCAAAGGTACAGAATAACTAAAATGTACGTGTAGGGTTTTATAGGAATTGGAGTTGAAGTTTTTCGTTCGTAGTGGCGCATTTTCGACAATTTACGATGACGGTACCGATCGGTACCACACTCACAATACAATTAACTAGGAAACTATATAGTAAACTGAAGAGGAAATGGTTCAATGTTTGGAACCAAGACGAGAAACTAATTCATTTAGTTTTACAGCCCAGTTAACCTTATCATAAAACACACATTACACACGAGTTAGAAGCAATTTTAAAAGAACGAATAGGCAATTGCAATTCTAAAGAGCTAAGTCTAAGACAACTTAAATTATGAAGTTGCCAAAATAAACAATAAAACTGACATTTATATTTATTATACCTCCGTCCGTTAAATACTCCTTTATAAATTGAAATATTAAGTCAAAAAATAAATATAGGTATTCATCCTTATCCTAATGGGTACCAAAAAATTTAAAAGCGTCAGGATACGTATAGGTATAGCCCAATTGAATAGTCAACTCAGTGAATAATTTAATGCAATGAATTCATGGTATAGTTAATTAATTAACCATTAATTCATTATTCCGTTCTTAAATCAGTATCACCTCTCCGTTCAAATGAACTTATTGTTCAACGCATTTATGATTTAATCGATACTATTTTGATTATAAATATTAGTGACCAAAAACAGCTGATGTGTTGCTACATCTATAATATATCCAGAAATAGATAATTTAACGAAAATTATTACACTTTTTTGTGCATTCTCACCTAACATGTTTATTTAAGTAATCTACTACAATAAAATGACAAACGCGTGGCAAATTATTCAATCGATTGATGCAAAAAAAATCATCATGCAACTATAAATTAACAGAAGCATATAGATACAGTCACTTTGCATTCTAGGTCCTCCCCTTTCTACGGCAGAGGCGCCTCCAGGCTTCCTATCCATGGATCTTTTTCCGAAGATAGGTATTTAGGTGGGCTACTGACTCCCGTCAGTAGCCGAAAAAAAAAGATACAGTCACAGTCTATGACTCTATGGTAAAGTAATAAATTTAGAAAATCCAATATGTACACATATCGAACAATATTATCCAATCTACGTTAGATTTACTTGTGCATGGATATTCGCAACGCAGATAAACCATCGAAAATTTAATATAATTGAAATTGGGTGTTTCACATATACAAATGGACAGAAATATGCATAGGGCTTTTATACATAAATAGAAAATAACATTAAACTTGCATGTATTGTAATAATAATGCAATTAAAATTGATTTGTGCAAACAAGTGTGCAGCAAATGGGTTTCATAATTGTCACTGCATTTTAGTTTCAGTGCGATGTACAAATTACTGAAATGAGAAAACCAAGAGATGAAGCTGCGGGGATGACCACAGAAATGAGTGCCAAGATATCAAAAATTATTATGAATTATATATTTAAATTAATAAATTGATGCATGTATGACTGCAACCAATAGCGCATTATTATTTTTTAATCAAGTGCAAGTTTTAATCAACTTTTAATTAAACATTGAAAGCAAGACATAACAAGTTAAAGGTTAACTTAACATAGTGTAATCAAAAGATACTACTTTTTGATGTATATGAACGAAATTTGGTAATTATCACAATTAATTCTACTCTGATTTGCAATTTTCTCTATTTTCATTATTGACCATGCTTGAAAAAAAAAATTATTTAAAATATAATAATGCGTCATTTTTTATTTTACAAAAAATATGATTTTGCTTCTATTGTAATTTTTGGCAAACTTTCCAACGAACTAACCAGATTTTAATGTAAATGAAATATATACAAAAGCGACGTAAGTCAGAAGTCACAAAAGAAACGAAAACAAAGAACAAGGCATTTATTCAGTTGGCAAGCGTAACCGAAGATTCGGTTTAGATTTCGAATACAACAATTTTCGAACAGAATTAATCAGAAGATGAATGTAATTTGAATCAAAATTGTAAACATTTTTTTTGGAGGTCAGTATAGGACAAGGACGACATAATATTAATTAAGTATAAAGTATATGACACAACAACATCAAGCCAGACGTATATGATTTGTTGTCATGCACTTTTTTTAAATTTTGTGGCCCGGACAATTGCATAATTAATTATTTAATTAAAAACAAAGAAGATAACATGAATTGCAATAAAAGCAAAAACAATAATTGCAAATGACATACAAAAATGACTAATAAAATCGAATGAACAAATAGGACGATAAAGAATTATTTAAGGACTGATGTTATGAATCGTGCGCATGAGTAATACTTGTGGATCTATAGATCTTGTAAATACAATCTTTTCAAAATAATGATCGTGCATAAATTATGTCTATTTATTAAAATTACAAGGCGTTTCAAAAGGTCGACTAATTATAATTTTTCTCTTTGCTTTGTGTATTATATTTCCAACGCTACACGTCATTAATTGGCTTTTTCTAAATCTAAACAAAGCAATAAAATACTTTGAGTGAATGACTTCATGTTCGTAAATAGGTAGGTACTATGAAAAATTTCATGCATTAACACTTTGTTTAATATAATAATATTCATCGTAGTATATTTCTAGTTTAATTGATATTAATTTTTCACCAGAAATTGTAGGTGGACTTTATAGCTTTTGATTTGAACAGGCACTATTGTTGCAATAAAATTTATTCATGCATTAACATAAACATTCGTAGAAAACACAGTTACAGTTACGCAGCAACTAAAAATTGTTGGTTGGCTTTTTATTCATCTAATCAGTAAAACGCAATAATATCATTTTTTGGTCCTTCGTTGCACTATGGCTATGCATTTAATGTTTTGTGTTTACTCTTTATTGTATTTGTTTTGTTGTTTTGAAATTTGCGACAATGACCTTGATTCACAATTATTCTTAATGCATATTTGTGCTTTCAAATAATTAAATTGATGATTCTTTCAAACTTTCAATTAACTATAATCAACTCTCCAATTCGCTCAAATGGAATAATTCACTATAAAATCGTTGATGCAAGAATGAAATTCAATTGAAAAAAAAATGAATAATAATCAAATTCTTTCGCAGTTTGCAAAAATAAATGGAAAATGTGCAAAATTTGCCTTGATATTTCAAACTGACAAGCATAATTAACATTAAGTAGGTATTATCATGTTAAAAGCCTTAAGGTAAAAAAATTCCAACACAACCCACATATTGTCAACCCGATTAGTTATTTTTGCTCGTAATACATGTGACCACATCCAAATACAAGTCAAGTGCATGAGTATAAGTTTTAATTAATTTAAATCGCATTTAGCATTTACGCGTTTAGCATACAGTGGTGTAGTAATGTTGTGCATCACAAACGTTGTTCGACTATAATCAACGTCAAACCGAACGAAGAGCACGTCGAATGAAATGAAGTAGGTATACAGAAATAACACAACAATCCGTCGACATCCGCGCGTATTAATCCAAATTCCAGGGGATTATAACACCGACTATATGTTGTTTAGTTTAATCGTTGCTAGTATGAATATCTAGATATGCAACGTCTGTGTTAAAATTCGTACCACCATAAATTGAGTCGGTGGCGCCCCACAAGTGAGGCTAGTAGAAGTAGCTAAGCGTTCTGATTTGTGACACAATTGTTCAGCGCCGTCTGGTTCTCTGGGTCTCGTGACAGATAGACGTTGCGTATCTTCTTAGTTCTTCTATTCCTACCGACACCACAGCCACAAAGCATTTGCTTCCCATCAACGAAATAAAAACAAAAAATGTCAGACCGACAAAATAAATATCTATGGTTGGAATAAATGCAAATTCGTGAATGTTAAACTGATAGCACTTAGAATTAGAAAAGTTGATTCTATAATTCCAGAAATTATTTGGCCCCGGATTGGTCGGAACAAACTGTACAGGTTTATGACCCAGTTTCAGGTTTTTACTTTTATAATTCGCATTTTCCTATTATAGAATTACAAATGAAATAACGAGCAGTTTGTTAACTTAAATGAATTCTAATGAAATTTTTCACATCTGACATTAAAAAATGCAAACCAAAAATCCATGAAAATGACAAAACACAAACATCAACATGTTTATCATTATTAGGTATTTTTCAATATTTTCCTGTTTACATACTGCACATACATATTTATCAGTGTCCTGGCACTTAGTCTGGCAAATATGTTTAGATAAGAAAACATGCCGCCCCGCTAAATACATTCATGTAGTTATCTTAGATTATATCTATTTGCAGATGAAAGTGTCATTGTCCGCATGTTAGTAGTGTCGTTAGAGATGCCTACCCGTGTACCGTCGTTGCCTATAATGTAGTTTAGTCATGCTGCTTACTTTCTTCCAACTTAACCTATAACAAAACACGTATATGTTTGTAGTGTCTCCGTGTTAGCTACTATTTGAACAAATCCGACCTGATGTTAGACGAGAGAACTATGTAAACTGTAAAGTGTAAACCTGTAAACTATTCCTAGCGTGGTACGGCGGCGGTAATCGACGAACGCGTTTTCGCGCAAAGCAAATTGTAGCTTTGCAATTTGTGATGTGCGATGGTGGAATGTAGGTTAGAGCCATGTCCTTCGCACCCCCCACAATTAGATGAGATACTGACATGGGTTACGTTTGCCATGTATATAAGCTTCCGAATCCCAGTCCCAGCAAAGCAACTCTATACTGAATGTTTAACAAAACCTTAGTGTTTCAAAATAACTCTGTCGTAAGGCCGCCATACACGGGCATACATGTCTCACGTACGTTCATGTACGTACGTACCAACATGTACGCTCGTGTGTGGCGATAAAAACGTCGCAGATATGTATGCGCATTGACAAAGTACGTCGTACTTATTAAACAAGATTGGCATGAATTTATGTTCGTCGTACATGTCGCCCTTATGGGCGCCTGTTTTAACACATGTACGACGAACATGAGACATCAACGACCGTGTATGGCCTCCTGTACTTATCAACCAAGATTCGCTTGAATTTATGTTCGTCGTACTTGGTTGGTGTCTTAAGACATGTACAACAAACTTGTCTTGAGACATCAACG
>JARJEB010000087.1:0-30331 GCA_030264535.1 Liometoxenus newtonarum
CAATATAAACTTCAATATTGAAATTGACGTTAAATGTCATCGAAATTAAATAAATCGGTACGGGTTCGCACCGCACAACTTTCTGGCCATATCCAATACGATTTCGTAGAACTCGTCGACCGTAAAAGCAATCTTGATCGAAAAGTGGAAGTGTGATTGATTAGGTTTTTATATCACTAAAATTCTGTACAATTTCCACTTTCCGCTCAAAATTACTTTTACAATCGACGAGTTCTACGAAATCGTATTGGATATAACCAGAAAGTTGTGCGGTGCGAACCCGTACCGATTTATTACACTGGAGATTGTGTAAAGGTGCCCGTCCACGGTAAGATTTGTGGTGAGATTTTTGTTTCGTGTCGTTAAAAATTTAGCTACAACAGGAGTTATACAGTACAAATAATTGTGAGGCACATGAGAGAATACATATTTAAGCGTTCTCACATGTGTCTTACAACTATTTCCACTGAAAACTCCTGTTGTAGCTGAATATTTAATGACACGAAACAAAAATCTCACCGTGGACGGACACCTTAAGGTTCATTCCGCACGTCCTAGAATGACGCAAGGAATGATGAACGACAGAAAGTAACAAAGACGTGACAGCTGACAGATGACAGCTTATGACAGAACAGCGGCAAGCGCGGGAAGACAGAATAGAGAAAGATTAGAGAGCATTGGAGAAATAAACGTATGAATTATTGTATTGTAGAAGAAATAAAGTAAAGATCCTTAAGTGCATTAAGTGGAGGTAGTGGTTTTATTTGGTGTCTAACTATTGTTAATTTTAATTACCATTTGGAATTTGAAAATTGTACTTGTAGTGTTAATTTGGGCTAAATTCAATCAAATGTAAAAATGTGAATAAAACTGGAATAAAATCAATAAAATGTTTGTTATTTAATTATCTTATAAAAATTTATATTTATTTATTAAGTTCAAATTTAAAATCAATAATATTCATATACATTCTATAAAAGTATTTATAAATATAAAAATTTAAAATTGCCTCCAATCAAAAGTACCTGGTGATTTATAATTTATGGATAACATTTTGGGAATATTCGTAAATTCCAGTTTTCACGATTTTGATATTCATGTGTAAATAATTCGTCCGATTTTTTCCATTTATGCTTAGAACACTCTTCGAACGACGCTGACAAAGTGGCTGTCAAATTGTCCGAATATTCGGATGTTTTTTCGAATATTCCCAAATGAGAATGAGCCTTTACGAAAACGATAAACGACTACGCAAATCTCAATTTCTGAAAGTTAAAAATGATGCAAGGGGGTAGTGAAAAAAGCAACTCGCACAAGCAATTTTTACAGTACACAGCGGTTCGCATTTATGTGCTCTCAGTTATGTATATTCAAGTGACTGCGGAGGTCCGCTGCCTGGGTGAATCGCATTGTTCGCATATGTGCACTTTTACTCTGTTATGTTTGCGCATGTGAATGCGGAGGTGATCAGCCCGGTTGAATCGCCGATCGCATTGTTCGCATTTGTGCGGTTTTACTCCGTTATGAGAGTTTATGTGTCTGCGGAGGTTCGGTAACTGAGTGAATATCCAATCGCATTGTTCGCATTTATGCGCTTTTCCTCCGTTATGTATGTCCATATGAGTGCGGAGGTTGGATGCCTGCGTGAATCGCTGATCGCATTGTTCGCATTTGTGCGGTTTTACTCCGGTATGTATGTTCATGTGTATGCGGAGGCGATCTGCCCGGGTGAATCGCCGATCGCATTCTTCGCATTTGTGCGGTTTTACTCCGGTATGTATGAGCATGTGCTTGCGGAGGTTCGATGCCTGCTTGAATCGTCGATTACATTGTTCGCATTTGTGCGCTTTTACCCCGTTATGTATGTCCATGTGACTGCGGAGGTGCGATGCCTTAGTGAATCGGCGATCGCATTGTTCGCATTTGTGCGCTGTTACTCTGCGCAGTTGCGTTGCTTTTGCATTTATTGCGTTGTGAGAGTCAGTGTGCCTGCGAAGGGACGTTAAGGTGGCAAGCCCACGTTTATATATTAAACATTTGAAGGGTTTTGCATCCGTTTCCGCCTATAAAATGAACAAAAAAAACTAGACGTTAGTATAGTTAATTGAGAACTAGTACGCATGTGCACAAGGTGACATAATTTCGCACTATTCTAAAAGCATGGACAACATTTAAGTTCTAGTGCGCATGGCATAAGACACATCAATACCTTTTTATTTTCCGATACTACCGTAGGTAATTATTAAGCAAACAGCAAAACCATTTTATTCTCGTTTATGCACTGTTGAATGTTGTTAACTCGAACTGGTTAACTGGTAAATCTGGTTCAGTAGCAAACATGAATATGTATTGTTTGCTATAGGCCGGGGGTTTGTACATGCGACTCAATTGAGCTCAAATGAACAAAAGAGTAAAGGCAAAGGCAAGTTTATTATATTTTGGTGCGCATTTGAGCCAATTAATATGTTTATGCTGTGGTAGGCTCCAAAGCTCTAAACAGAAATTAAACACTCAAATAATGAAAAGGTTACAAAAACTGTTTATTGCGACTTTAGTAATTTGTGGAAATTTTGTAGATAAAACGTAAGAACAAAAATGAAAAAGAGACTTAAATAAATGAGTTGAGAACTGAGAGATAGAACTGATGAAAAACTGCGAAGAAATGAGAGAGTTTGATAGTGTGGATGGTCCTTTCATGATCCATGCAAACATTTCTTGGAGGAGAATGGTAGTTATGTGAAGCATCTTCAATGAATTTTTGTTTCGGTTCCGGATCGTGGGAAGGAAATTGTTCATGCACCACCATCGGCATTATTGATCCCAATAGTGAAGTCTTATATTTTTCAATTTTATAAGTTTATAAATTGAAGTTAGTTAACAGGAACGGGTTCGTACGGCTCAACTTTTTTCGGTCATATATTGCGATTTCGTGGAACTAACTCTCCTATCATGAAAGTAATTTGATCGGAAAGTGCAAATTACATTGATTACATTTTGATATCACTAAATTTCTGTATAATTTCCTCTTTCCGATCAAAATTATTTGCAATGTTCGGAAAAAAGCAACCAACGCATCCAGATGTCAATGTGCTCATTCAAGCATTCACGGAACTACAGAGCTTGAAGCGCAGCAATTTAAAAATTGCCAAATGTCCGTAAAACGCATATGTAAAACGTAACTTTTTAAAGATCAGATTCTAACTTGATTACTCGTACTTATTTACTTACTTGAGTATGTGTATTTAAACGAGATTTCGTAGTAAACATCTCCTGGGGTTCTAAGCATACCACACCGGTCTCATGGCCTTTGAGCGGCTGGTCTCGATCCTGATTTAGCAAATCCTTCGAAATGTGGGCCCCTTCCACAATATGCCTCTGAACACGACTTCTCAAATTGTATTTTGTCTCAAACAAAGCATTAGATAATTCACGTTTGGCGTCCTGTCGATGATCATCCATAATTCGTTCATGGTCCATTAGTGGATCAATTTTTTCTACTCTGAGTTTATCCATATCACTGCTATCTGTTTTCTCTTCCGTTCTTCTTTCGGTGTAAGAAATTGTAATTTCTTCATTATTGCTTGTTCCTTTTGTTTGCATTCCTTCTTGGACTATTATTTCCTCAATTTTCATTTCTGTACCAGAAATAACCATTTCAAATTCGTCAAATTTGCTTATTTCATCATTTCCCACTTCTTCAAATTTTCGGCCATCCATTTTAATACTGGTAGGTCCAATACTTATTTCTTCAATTTTTACGTTAACGTCCGTTTCATCTTTTGTCATAATTGTTTCTACGTTTTTCAAATAATGTTGCATATATTCATGTGCCTTGTTACACATTTGAATGAATTTGTATACTTCTACAGTTTTGTCATAACACGTGGTGCAGACCATTTGAGGGCCATTTTAAAAAGTAAACTGAAAATAATGAACTTGCATTCCTGCTAAGATTCTTGCTAATTAAATTACTTACGTTCGAAAAGGACTGAAGGACTTGCAATAGTCATAGGGGATTCCAATTCTTCAAATGTAGAAACTATTGAATGAGTGCTATCCGTATCTTTTAATATCACATGACAAATTGTGCACAATTTATCAATGTTGTGAGCGAAAAATGGATTAGTTGATAAATTCATCTTTTTCAAACAATAGTCAACTTCACAATGTTGTTTCACCAATTTAATTTACTTGCATCCTCGCTTCCTCCTAGGCGAGCACCACCCCCTAGCTAGACAGGAAGTACGTTCAGGACGTTCAGGAAGTACGCTCTCGAGGTGAGCGGTTTTTGGAGAGTATTCGGTTTTTAGTCCTTAGAGCGCATTCTTCACTCAAGGGTTTCTGAACGGATTCGAGCGTAGGAAAAAAGTGCGCCCCGCCATTCTCAATTCATTCCAACCAGAATTCCAACTTGTTCTAATAACTTTTATGTTTGGTAATTCGGTTTTTCCCATTCCAGTCTTTTTGGAGCGAGTTTAGCAAAATTTCCTAATTACTTTCAAAATAGCCAGTTTAGACTGGGTATGCGGGAGCGCGCTCTTAGAACGCTTTTGGTCGCTCTAGAGCGCGCTCTTACATAGAGAGCGTACTTCCTGAACGCTCTCCTGTATGCACTGAATCCTACTCTACTAGTGTCTAGCTATCACCCTAGATACTATGATGCTGACCAATAGTGATCGAACGCTACCATACATGCTCGTACATGATCATTAAGTTGCATACTTTTGCAGTGAGAAAACTGTCAGAATTTTCCAAGTTTGTTTCCGCCGTACTTTTACACTTAGAATTCTACCCTTCAAGAGTCTCTCACCTGAAGATTATTTTTTAATTGCCATAACAAAAAATTATGTAAACAATTTTGAAAAGGGGTATTGCTTTGATTTATGTTTTTTCTCTTCTTCACTTGGATTTTCGTCTATAGTTTTCACTGCGTCGGACTTGCAGATAGTATTGCCATGCCCGTTCGCTATAAAGGTTTGCGAGGGTCATTTGAGGATTAAAAAATAACCCTCAGGTGTGGGACTCTAAAAGTAGGGCCGAAACAAACACTGGAAAAATTCTTACAATTTTCTCACCGGTGTGAAGTTATCACTCCAATTCCCATCACACCTTTTCATTTTTTTGTAAGGTAATTCGTTTAGTGAGGAGAGTTGAAGAGTGGCATCATGTATATTGCTAGACGGCATGTATTTTCTTACAGCGAAAAGTGTGCCAACTGTCATTTGGAAAATCGGAACGAAACAGGATGAATTTTCCGGAAACACGATCCAAATCACACTTTTTCGTAGATAAGTACGTATAAAATAGAAAGTTGAGGAATGACATCTTTCATATTGATAAGTAAGTTCTACAATATCACTAGGAATATATGTGCCAAGTTTCATTACGAAAATCGGAACGAAAAAGTGTAAAAATTGAGAAAATAAATATGCTGTCAAAAAAGTGTGATGGGAAATGGAGTGATAACTTCACACCGGTATTTTCTCACTGCACAAGTAGCTTTCGATCACCATTGGTCAGGATCATAGTATCGAGGGTGATAGCTAGACGTTAGTCTAAATCGGAACGGCTCCCAGACTTTAGTTTCATTTCAATATTTCATCCATACGACATTAATTGCGAGTACAATAATTGAAGATAGGCAACAATTAATAGGTAAATACTCAGACAAATTTACGTTTGTAAAATCCAATAAATCATTTTCTAACACCAATGACCAATATTAAATATTATTAAATATTATTAATTACCAATATTAATTTTAAATTTCCGAAATTTACCTAACCTATTTTTTTTATGATTTTGCTTCGGGTTTTGCCTTGGATTTTTCTTTCATTGTGAAAATTTTTGTTTAGTTGATAATGGCTGGATCATCATCCGATTCACAGCGAACTATTGCACAAAAAACCTGGGAACTCACCAATAAAATTGACCCAGTCAACACAGTGGATGAGATTTATCGTTATGACAAGCAACAGCAACAAGACATTTTGATGGCTAAACCATGGGATAAAGAGTAATTAATTATACATATTAATATTGTTAATAACTAAAATGTTATGTTTAGTCCCAATTTCTTCAAAGATATTAAGATATCGGCCCTGGCTTTGTTGAAAATGGTGATGCATGCTCGATCCGGAGGCACTTTGGAGGTCATGGGTTTGTTGTTAGGCAAAGTTGATGGTAACACAATGTTCGTAATGGACTCATTTGCATTGCCAGTTGAAGGGACCGAAACACGTGTGAATGCACAAGCACAAGCTTATGAATATATGAGTTCGTACATTACTTCAGCTAAATTGGTAATAATCATCTTTGGAAAATGTAATTTTTGTAAATTATTTCGATTATTGTCTTAAATTATAGGTTGGCCGTGAAGAAAATGCAATTGGTTGGTATCACAGCCATCCAGGCTATGGTTGTTGGCTCTCAGGTATCGACGTTTCAACACAAATGACGAATCAAAGCTACCAGGAGCCTTTCGTCGCTATTGTCATCGATCCAGTCCGCACGATTTCCTCCGGAAAGGTATGCTTAGGCGCGTTTAGAACTTACCCAAAAGGCTATAAATCACAAAACGACGAGCCTTCCGAATATCAGACAATTCCATTGAATAAAATTGAAGATTTCGGCGTGCATTGCAAACAATATTACTCATTGGAAGTCACTTACTTTAAATCGGCGTTAGATCGACGACTACTAGACTCGTTGTGGAATAAGTATTGGGTTAATACGCTTAGCTCGTCGAGTTTATTGACTAATGCTGATTATACTACGGGCCAAATCTATGATTTGTCTGAAAAGTTGGAACAGTCCGAAGCTGCGCTAGGTCGCGGTGGGTTTATGGTTGGAGGGCCTGATCCGCATGAGAAACGTTCGGAAGATAAACTTCTCAAGGCGACGAAGGATAGTTGCAAGACTACCATCGAAATCATACATGGATTAATGGCGCAAATGATTAAAGATCGATTGTTTAACGGGCATTGTAACAATGCTATTAGTAATTAAGTTATTTTGATAAGACAGGTTAGGTTTAGAGAGTTAGTTTAAACAAAATTCAGTGACTACAAAAATGAAGCGGCTTTCGATATACTGGTCTAAACTACTCCAGAGTGATTTAGCTATTTCGAAAGCAGCAAGATTGTTTTTTTGTAAGATTTGTTCAAACACGTTTCAAAAAAGTATGTTGGGACAAAGCTTGATTTGCTTTTGTTTGCAATATTTCGGTGTTTTCATTTTCTCAGTCACATTTGTGATAAACAAATTTATTGTGCTTGTTCAATATACACGAGGAATGTGTCGAGTTCTTTTGCAGTTATTTACATAATTTGTTTATTAATTAATTATCTAATATGGACGTAAATAACATGATAAATATAACAAGCAAATAAAATTAAAAAAAAATTATTAATAGTGCGTTTTTCCTTTTACAAAAATTCTTTTCTAGTGGAAAGAATCGAATTATTTTACAATTTAAAACACTCGTTTTTCTTCATTAAATTGTTGAAGTTAGTTTTATGATGAGAAGTTAGATATCGGATATGGTTGTCACTTCGATTGCATACTGAGATTATTCCCCATAAAAATGTAGTCCAACTTAAAACAGAGTTAGTACAAAAAGCACACAAAATAAAATATTCTCGCCATTCTTACAAACTAGTTAAGTACCGCCCTAAATTAATTAAATTAACATCCGTATTGATTGATCAATAATAAAATAAAAATAATAAGGTAGAATGCTACATAATAAAACGGTATATACATTTATTGATAGTGTGTGTCTCACTAAAAACAACTATTGTTTGTTTTTCCAGTTTCTTACTAATTGTTTGGTATTTATATGAAAAAATTAGATTTCTCTGTCTTAAGGTTTTCACTTTTCATATCTTAGTTCTTTCTTAGGTCATATTTCTTATTTATATTTACTTATTATAAACGTGTCCCCATTTGTCCGGGATAAAATAGACGCTGTATGGATACGTCGTTCATTCGCATTCTTCCTTTAATTGATGAATAACGCTGATACGATTTTATTAGTTCCCATTTTTGTTTTCATTGTGTTTTACTTCTCTGTGTAAATTGGTTTGTCTTTAATGTTGTGATAGTAGTGTCACGATGCACGATGAAATTTGTCGGCGGTTAACCGACGTTACGTCATTCCCAGATGTCCGTTGGGAAATTATTCACTTCGGTTTGTTCTTGCACTACATTACCGCCCAAGGAATACGAAATTCGTAGACGCATTCGTAAATTCGTCTATAAAATAAAAAATATATTCACAAACAAAGCACCGTGGAATCGTTTATGCAACTAATACAGCGGGTGCAATGATTGAATGCACCATTCGTTGCAATCGCCAATAAGATGCATCAGTTTCATATAATTTTAAAGTTATGGCGGGAATCTGATTGCACCCAGGGTATCATGTTTATTTGCATCGGTGCAATCAAATGAGATTGCACCTGGTGCAAATGCCATCACTGCCCAAGGTGCAAATCGTCTGTATTTGCACTTTGCACAGGTGCAAACCGGGTTGCCATCCCAATAATGATTTAACAAAATCATCTAACAACTTGTTTGTTCAACTAGAAATCAAATAATGGCAATTGGCGCTGTCATGGTAAAAAACGTTGCCATATTTTCATTGATTATCTGTATCAGTAGTTTTTCTTATTACTTTATTGTTTGTTAACTTACCTTTGATGGATTTACAACTCTTAATACTTGCGTGACGACACCGTTTGGAGTAATAACAGTCCCCGAAGGCGATAACATTTGTAATTGGAATGTCTAAAAGCACCAAAAGAAATATTTTCATTTCAAACCATACTTTTTGTGTTGCTCTTGTTCGAAACAAAAAAAAAAAAAGAAAATAAGTTCGTATTTACCCTAGGAACAGCCGCTTGAAATAGAAAGTCAGACATATTTGAAAGCGTGTGATTCGTCGCCGTCACATTTATTGAAATAGTATTGTTATCCTGTTTCTCCAACGCAAACATGATTTTTAAACCTTCCTTGTCAAATGCTGTTATTGTAGGCACATCAATAACTACGACAAACACATCAATTAACAGCCAATGCAAATAATTTTTAAACATTTCGTCATGTATTTGTTAAAAGTAAAGTTTTTTTGACCTACCGTTTATCGAATTTGCTGTATTGAGGAAATCTCCACTCAAGAAATTCGAATTTTGATTATTTGTTATCGGAATTTGAGACTGATTATTATTCTCTAAGATTAAACCAATTCCGGTGTCAGCAGGAGGAATGGTTGACGTTAGCGTGTCCAAACCGCCTAACAAATCCAATAAATCTTGATTATTACTATTTGAGACTGGCTGACTCGGTGTTGTCGTCGTATTTGGTATGATTATGTCTATGTCGGTGCTATCACCACCGAGTAAATCAAGTAGAGCGTTCTGAAACCAAGAAAAAGTTAGCAAACTTAACCAAAATCAATGATTACTAATAAAAAATAACTCACAGATTCATTGTTTATATGATGTTGAGGACTATCATCCAACTTCATGTCGCTTTGGTCCGAATCTCCATTTGTCTGTACATCATTCGATTGTCGCGTCATTTCCATTGGTGGCATTCTTTCAAGTAACGCCGACCTTAAGTTCCCATATTTGCCAAATAACTGTGAAAATTCTACGCCTCGTTGTTGCAACTCTATGTGTAAACTTGAACTGAACGAACTGACGATTTGTTGAATTTTACTGCAAAAAAACTTTTTTTTTTCAATCCAATAAGGCCGATTTGTTTTATTTAGATTTAGAATAAATCCCTAAGTAAAAATTATTACATAATTTTGGAAACTATATTTTTCAGTGTTGGCAGGCCGGCTTACACAGATTCAAATAAACACAGTTTGCACCCAATTGATGCATTCATCATTGCAACCGGTGCATTGCTTCCCCTATGCCAATGTAAACTACTAAGAGTAGTTCCGACCTGATCAAAGTACTTCCGAACTACTCAGAGTAGTTCCGACCTGATCAAAGTACTTCCGAACTACTCAGAGTAGTTAGAGTGACTTGTCGAACGCTTAAAATGATTGCACCGAATGTACCCAATTGGTGTATTCGGTGCATTCAATCATTGCACCCGGTGCTTTGGGTGCATAAACGTTTGCACCCGGTGCAAATGCCATCACTGATGTTTTTAAATTTTGAATATACATAAAAAACTGGAAAATTGATAATTAATCGAGAGGGCAATTAATTTCAAATTTTAATGTTATGGGGGGATCTGATTGCACCCGGTGCAAATAGTGTGTCAATTGGCGCAAATCTGCTACCCATTGCCCTAATTTAGACAGTTCGCACTTACTTGGTAGAAGTAAATCTGGTACTCAATTTCGTCAATGACATCAAAGTGTATTGTTTGGTAACAATGCTGTTTTGCGGTGACCATAAAAGTCGATGATACGTATCAATAACTTCGTCTTCGGTTGGACGCTTAACATCATGCACATCTTCAATGACAGTTGTCATCAGCATATCACCGTATTCACCGATAGCCCATGTAGCAACCTGTATCAAGGGCTGTTTGTCCATTGTGTCCTCCGCTAAGGCCTTCCATAATTGCAATGTAATGTATCCTTGTTGTGGGGTCGTTTCCGAAATTAATTGTATCGTGCATGTTATTACATCATCGCGGACATAGTTTCCAGCCTATAATTAATACAATGTACACAATAATTGAACTAGGAACTACCGAGCATGCGCAATTCACTTACAGCGACCAACACTTTGAGCAACGTATCCAAATGCCACTTCTTATTCGGCGAGTAGCGTTCAGCAGATAGAACGATATTCGATGAACATTGAGCTTTAAACTCCGGATCGGCTTTCTCCAAGAACACCAACAACTCCTTCATCATCGTACGAATGTTTTGAGTGTTTATTAAAGCGAACGATAGCTCCATAGCACGGCGACGAATCGAAACGTCTGGGTCCTTCAAACACTCCAAGATTGTTGATCTGTGTCGTTGCACAGCTGACGTGTCGACATGGACGGTACGAAGAAGCGTATTTAAAGCAACATAACGAATATTCTTGTCGTTGTTGATTAGGAAACGACCCAGTATATTAACAGCCAACACCCTTAAACCACCCTCAGACTTGATATCCATTATCGAGAGTACGGTTTCATACAGAATTGTGTTACCGACATTTTTACTTGTTTCAGTGTTGGTTGCCACTTGCGCTAAAATATCGTTCATTGCCTCCGACGCGTCGATATCATTTTTACCTAGTACTCTTAATAATTTTAATATTTTCACCTACAAAAGTAGAAATGATTGGCTGGCTATAAGTTCGCAACATTGATGAACTTACCTGAAGGAATGGATCACTAACACCCGACACGTCATGTTCAGGTGAATATCCTGCGAGTATAAGATTTTTCAGGATACGTACCAAATTGGGAACGATCTGCAATGACAAACACACTTACAAAGTGTCTAAAAATGTACACAAACTACAAGTAAGCTAAAATAAACAAACATATTCAGTTTCTTATGAGTTTTTATGTTTAATAGAATAGTTTGTTAAATAGTAAAATGGAAACCTAACTATTATGTGTATGAATCACAGATAATAACGAATTGATTCACAATTACTCAACTAATAATAAAATGTTCCATGAATAAATTTGAAATGCAAATGCAATGCGGGCGGAAGACTGACATTATTAAATTAGTAACTGCTTTCGATATGTCACTCTAAACCACTCGGAGTTGTTCGGAACTACACAGAGTACGTAATTCTGTAGTTTCGAATGGAATGAAAGCAGCTGTAGAAGTTTGGTGTAAATATATGAAAAGCATCAACGAGAAAAATGTGATAACATTAGATGGTAATGGAATCGGTTAAATCTCGATATTATTAAAAAAGCCACAAACATAGTAACAACAGCTGATTTTGATATACCACCCTCAACTACTCAGAGTAACACTAAACGACTGAGCGTAGTTTCACACTACTCTGAGTAGTTTACTGTGGGTACGTAAATCGAAAGCAACTATTCAGAACATAAAACGAAAAGAAAACTGTAAACAGAAAAACCAGACAATAGCATACCTCACAATTTGAGCAGTCCTAGACAAAACGACCTAATTAGTAAATTTAATGATGCAGGAACAAGGGACATTTACAACGTGTATTAAGTACTACACCGTTCAATTGACCTGTCCCAAACTCAGGCAAAGAATTATGGATTGCTGCATTCTGAAAGATAACTGTAGTTACAAATTCATGTCTCATGTTGTCGAACGGGACCAAATTGACTTGGGTCTCATATAACACCTGATTTCACATTTATGGCTTAATCCTCAAACACAATGTATTTATCTCAGTATTTACCACAGTTCAAAATTCGCAACGTCTTTTTTTTTAATCTTATGCAAACTATAAACATATCGAATTCAAGTAACTAAATTTCCGATTTATACCTACAATTCAATGATCATAAACTGTTGTGTTCCTAATCCTAGTTTCGTTTCACTTTAGCAGTGTTTTTCAGTATGCATTAAATGGGTTGTTTAAAAACTGCATTTTAAGCTGGGACAAGTCAATTGAACGGATTAGTACAATCGTGTACAAGAGATACTGTCGTTTTTGAAATAAGGTATAAACCAAATGAGGTATTTTTCTGCTTAAGTATTGTCGTCATTCAATACGGATTAAACAGTATATATTCGAACGGGTATATTGAACTCCGAATTTTAGAATTTTATGACTTAAATTTTATGGTCACCATCTCGTCCGTACTTCATTGCACAAAAACGTAAAATAAATTAATATTGTTAATTCAGTTTCCAAATTTTATTTTAACCTAAGATGCTGGCCATCTTAATGTTAACAATATTTATTTGTATATTTATAATTGTTTCTTTTGATTATGGGACACTTTGCCCTACCAACATATTCTGTACTTATATATTTATATGATTTGTTTTAAATTATTATTATTATATTTAAATTATAAATTACGCCTGGCAATTCCTCTATACTACAGCGACAATACATAAATTTTCGGACGAGCACGACAATCGAAAATCGACCCGAACGGCGACAGTATCTGTTGTACACGCATGTACATATTATTGCATGCAGATATCAAACATTTCAAATATTAAAAAATGTAATACTCAGGCAGTTTAATATGTAACAGAGTGGCTGCTACTAACGTCAAATGTTGGAATCTTGTCACGCCAAATTAGTCACCGTCACCAACATAAATGTGTTTTTATATATGTTTCTGATGTTAGCGCCCTCTTACTCATTTTAAACTTATTAACATTGCATTCCTATTGACAAGAATGTGATTAATATGGCTGCCATTTGTTAATTCGTAAGATACCCGTAAGGGGCAGTAGTGCCTATGTAAAAATATATATGGTAAAAATGCATGGATTAGTTTTAGTGACCTCCCTATTCCATATTAAACTCTCTGGTAATGTAATAATAAACATAAATTACGACGAAACGTTAATGGTTAATCACAAATGTTGTTATATTGTTATTCAAAGCCAAATGCACTGCAAATGCTGAAAGGCGGGACCCGATGTGCGATTACCGCAAATTTTCTGCGTTATACAACGGTTATACCGTGACAAATGTGCTCAATTTTTTTCGAGGGTTGCAGAAAAGTTCAAGTTTCACTAACTTCTAGGCTTCTAGCGATTTTTCGCATATTTCTTTGTCTACTCACTACTGCAAAGAAATATCCGAATAATTTGTGGTTAAGACGTTAACTGTTAAGTTCATGGTTGAGTTTAGATTTCTTCTCGAATTTCATTTATTTCATTTCACAGGGGAAAATGAAAATATCTAAGTTTGCTCGTAAAATTTAATCGCACATGGAAATTGGCAAATACCGTAGAAACTTTTGCGGTATACCGCGCATGGAACAGCAGCTTCAGTCGTTAGCAATTTTGTTAAAATATATATTTTTCCTACGGTCACTATGAAATGACACGTTTTCGCCATAGGGTACATTAACTAGAAAATTGAGCCGACCGAAATTCTAGTCACTCTCAAGGTCAAGCAAAAGTGAAAAGTAATGCTGACAAGTCAAAACTTTGTTAACAACCCTCGAAACAATGTTGCAATGAATCTTTCAGTTCTCTTTTTGAATTATAATGAATGACAGTGGTGTTGTGTCAAAATGATTTTATTTATAATCATTTTAATTTTCCGATGGGAAAATGTTGTCATATGCTCGTAGGAAAACATTCATTTCCACACTGGATTTCGTTTCTGGCTTCAATTTATCGCTCTAGTGAGAAATTGTATACTTTCCAACCTTATTAAGTAAACTACTTTTGTTTGGAGGTGCCCTAACAAATCAAAAGCAATTCAAAAATTGTTTTATCAAGATCAACACGCGCAGTAATTAATTTATTTTATTGTTTCAGTATAAAATTCATTAATTTAACACATTTTTAGTGAATCCCCAAATTAACAAAAGAAAAGAATGCAAGCTACTTACCTTTTTAAAATGATTCAGTGTATCAGGACTGTGTTCGCACATTTCCGTAATTAAAGTCACACCAGTAATCAAAACACCTTGAAGATAAAGAAAAACAACATTAGCAACATTTGATTGTATTGTTTTTTTTTGTATTCACCAGTTATAGAAACACACGCAAACATGTCAGTGACTCATCGCCACAATCGCTACTTACCATGATTCTTTTCCGACAATAAGCTTCGCGTCGCTGGCAAAAAGATTTCCATCAATTCAGGCACCCGTTTGATTATTCGGTACGCACAAAGCGCTGCCTTTTTGCGAATGTACGCGTTCGGCGATTTCATTAAACGTTCCACTTCGCCGGCCAAATCGCGTGCCATTTCTGGTGATGCGATTGCACCCAGTGTGCATAACGCTAAACCAACTACAAATTGTGTCGGCGAATTTAAATCACTGCAAATAACGTAGATTAGTAAATAAATGTAAGCATAGGTAGTTATCGGATTCGATGAGCAACTTACTTTTTTAAGCAATTGGTTATTAATAAATGCACGTCTTGTCTTTCATCTAAAAGCAACATTGCGCCCAAGTAACCGATCCTTTTGTCCGTAAACCGTTGACTTGCGATCAATTTTAAACATTCCAATTGGCCAAAATGTGCGGGATATCCTAGCATGTGAATATAGAGAAGTTTCGCAATATTTCGACATCTAGAATTCAATCAAATCATTATGTTTTAATGGAGAATGCACATAGAAGAAAATCGCGAAATTTTTCAAGAAATGCCACGATTATATTTAAATATCCGAAAAATTCTTCAAAAATTAATTGTAAACAGAAATAACAATCAATTTCACCTTTTTTATACTACAAAATTACAAATTTAAAACCGGAAATATCAAATATTTTTGGAAGTGTCTAATCACCAGGGCGCACCGTCATTTGCGCTCGTAAAACCTAAACGTCGGGGCATTCATGCGCACGGGCATAACCTATACGTCGGTGCATGCATGCATGCATTTGGAGGCACCGCAACTTACATTAAATCGAGCATTAAATACATTTTCAGCGGTAGTCTTAAGCCATACCCCTTTTCAATATTTTTTACATAGTGTTTTGCGTTGTGTTTTGTTATTTGACTGGCAATTAAAAAATAAGGTGTGGAACTCATGAAGGTTAGAATTATAAGCGTAGAACTACGGCGGAAACTGTAGCGTCGGTCTCCCGTCCAAAAAATTAAACGCTCCATACGTTGCTGCACTTCAATGATCGAACGACAAACGGTTTATTCTAGGTGCTATGGGCGTTGCTTCCTTGACCGGGTAGAAACGGAAACCTAAATGCATAAATGCCGCGACGAATAGGATACCAGATGCGCGTGCGCATGAATGCCCCGACGATTAGGTAAATGACGGGGCGCCCCGGTGATGAGACACTTCCTTAAATTTATTCCAATTACAAGTATTAATGAAATTTCGATACTTACGTCTTTCCTCTTCATTATAAGCCGGCACTATAATGCTTAAATGAATACTGGATGATTCATCAATGCTTGGAAATGCAGTTTTTTGATCATTTGTTGGATCTATGAAGTATTTCTCCTTTTTACTTCTCCTAATGCATGGATACGTTTGGGTTGTTGATACTAAAAATATGCAAATCTGGAAAGCAAATCAAGTAATAGTTGTTCAGTTACATTAAGGTTTACATACCGCTAAAAATCCAGCGAAAACAAATGCCGATCCGTAAAATAAGATGGGTTTCAGTAAGACCCACATGGCTGACAATATTTAAGAGGCCTTATTCTTAAAATTGTGAAACGTGTATCTCATAAATTAATTTTTATTGCATCGCTGGCAGAATATTGTCAGGTTTTGGTTGATAAGCAACATGAACTTAACCAAAGCCCAAATTAAAATAATCTTCTTAAAATTTCTGACATTTGACTTTTCCGTCGGTGACGTTGACGTACAGGGTAACTAATAGTGTAATAGTATGTTATAAGGTTGGTAGTACCACTAAGGTCACTCCTCACATCAAAATTAAAAAGATTTTCTTTAAAACCGAAAATCGGGACTTATTTTGTCAAAAATTAAGTTAATGGGTGCATTTATGCATTCAGGCAATTTTTTTCTTGTATATATTACACTTTCACAGTCACAAATTAACAATTAAATGAAAGTCAAGATTAAATTTGAAATTTAGGGAATTTCGTTTCGTGGCATTACTGGAAACAGAACAGAGACTTTAAATTTTACCTAGACTCCGTACTTCCAATAAATAGTGAAAAATAATGATGCCTAACCTTCAACATGCATTAGGTGGGAATGGCAAGCCCGGAACTCAAACAAACGTGCACTATTTTTGACTAACGGCGGCATCATTTTTTGAATGTACTTTCACCTCTAGGGTTTATGTGAAAGTCTACCAATGACCTCTGTCCTGCCCTCTAATCACTGTCCTTTTTTAAGGACAAAATTCAGGACCAAACTATACAAAACACAAAACGACACTGTAAAAATTTAAATAACTAAATAACTAACGGGTTCATAAATGATATAATCGCTGATATATTAAGCCTAATTAAGGTAGAATGGAAAAAATATAAATCTTAATTCGGTGGTAATATTTATTGGTGTTTAGTTGGTAGTGAAAGAAGATAGAATGAGAATTCACAATTCAATACGTGCATCAAGTTAAGTACTGTCATTTCGCAATTGACGTTTCGCATTAACGTACCGCATTTTTGTGTCACTTCATCGGTACGATTTCACAATCAGTCAAAATTAAAGATAATTTATAATTTTGGTTGTTCGTCAAAAGAGCGAAAGGTTGGAAAATCCACATCACATAGACTCGTTAAAATTCAAGTAGAGTGTACGCACGCACAGAACTACTGCACGCGTCAATTCGGTGGTACAGCCCCGTTCATAGCCTGAGTGGTAGCTAGAGAGAGAGTACCATCGGCGCAACACCGACTGCTCACCGAATCTACAACAACGGTTACCAACCCAAACTCCAAACACCCAACATAACGAACTAAAAACTCAACACCAAGCGGCCAAGCCAGCAACCGCAAGGCGCAAGCAATCGCACAAGGCACTAAGCAGTCAAAGCACTGCATAGGCAATAGTATATAATAGTATAGACAAGGCACTGGCATAGTGTAAAAGGCAAGGCAGAGTGCAAACTAGCCAGCCATCAGTGTACTGTACTGTGCCAAGTCGCAAACAACGAGCATCGGCCCTGTAAGTGTTCATCCATTTCTAATTTGTTAGCGCACTATCTCTAATCACAGCTTCAATAATATTTTAGTTAATTTAAGCTTATAAACGCTGCTTAATACTAATCAAAATTGACTCGTTTCTTTATTCCAAATTGGTAAGTACTTTGATGATCACTGATCAGAAATTTGCATTGTCGTGTTCAGGATTTTTCCGCGATCCACGCTAGAATTTTTTTTTTTTGCACGTACTTACACACTTATTGTACACGAGCCGTGTGTCTAGTATGCGTCATATCTAGCGATTCTAGAGAACAAAACGAAACGAAAACCGTGTATATCATTATTTCTAGAATACTCTTTCATTTCGATGTGTTTTCGACACAATGAATAATCATTTAAACTTGTTTCAACTCCTTGTTATTATAATTTCGGAGAATTTTGATATGCGGACAACTCATACTCATGAAGCTATTATATTTTTAATAATTAATTACCCTTTATTCCATTAGTTTTGCGTTTTTTTTAATCTATTGCAAAATTGTTTTTCGAATATTGGAATTACCTCGTGCGAGTTGTGTTAGTTGTGAATAGTTTTTTTTTTTCTTGTCTCCAACCAAACTTACTTTGTTCATTCTGCTCCAGTCTGACTGTGTTCGTCTGCTGCTGTAGCAAAACGAAGTAAAAACTTACGAGGTTGAAATATTTTTTGCTTGTTGTTGACTGTCGGAGAGTTTCTCTTGATTGTACCGTACTGGCCGGGGTTGTTTGGGGGCCAATGTACTTACTGAAAGTTACAACGTAGATATATATATATATATCTAAATTTTGTCTAGTTACTTATGCTGGAAAGCGTCGAGACGCTTGGAACCTTACAACAACCTTAATTGCGTTGCGTTCTACAGTTCAGACGTTTTTTTTTGGAAGTCGAATATTACGCACATACCTACGAATCAATGTACTGCCTTTCGTCATGTTTTATTAGCTTGAAATGGTTTGTTAAAGGATACCATTGAAATGTGTTACGATGCATCGTAAATGAAATCATTTATGAACTTAACTACAGCCGTCTACGTAGACGTAGAGTGAATGAGTAGACAATGAAAGTTATACATGTACACAAACCAAGCTGCATTCAAACATTTTAAGTATGCACCTATAAATTCGCGCTTCGCTTAGTTAGCCAGCCGCACTTGCTGCTTTGCCTTTGCGATTTTGCTATGTTCATATACATTTTTGATTTGATTTATGTGCTTTTGCCGCTCGTGTTCTCTGTTCTCTATGATTCTATCAATGTCTCTAAATGGGTATTTTAAACTTGACCCACATAACTTGCACATCGATGCTTGACGATGAACGCTTCCTACAAACAAATCGTTTTGTTTCCCTTTCGGATTTGCTCAAACTAATTAATTACCATTATAAGCTTTGTTTCCGTCGTTATCGTTAGTAAAGAAAATGGTGGCTTGGCTTGGTTACTCTTCCGTAATTGAGAGTTTGAGGACAAACTGTCAACGTGACTTATGACGTTTTCGATTTATATATGCACTCGGGCAGAACTGTATGCACTGGATCTGAAAAAGGGCAATTTTTTGCACTTGCACTGTAATAGCTCCTAGTGCATTTCGTTATAATCAATATAAATATTTTAAACGAACAAAACTTCTCTAGTAGGGCAACATTAAATTATAAATCGAACACTCAACCTGCACTCAGTGCAACAACAAAAAAAACTGCCCGAATGCACATAAATCGAAAACGCCATTAGAAATGACATTTCCTCGCTTAAATATGAAATTTGATTGGATGTGTACGTTCGTTTTCCTTTATTCACCGTTTTGTTGTAATTTTGAGTATAGAGACATCCTTGGTATGTACGAGCGAGGCCTTGAATTTGACCTCTCTCCCCTAACACGGCAGCACGGGCACAGCGGTCGCTCCGCACACGGTACACGATCGTGAATCACAAACCACGCGCTGGTCATTAACCTCGCTCCCTGTTTCTATATCTTTACTTTAGTACTGTTCTTCAGTGTATTTGGAGTATTATGAACTTTTATGATGCTAGAGCCACTAGAACTAGTTTCAAATCATGCATTTGTACTCGTATTGCTCGTGTGCTTCGGACTTTGGGTTCGGAAGTTTGGGAAGTCGAGAATTTGTTGGTTCTTTGTTTAAACTTTGTCCCATCGCTTGTTACACGAGTTGTGATGATGTATGCACGATTTTTATTTTATTTTATTATCGATGAGTATGATTTTGGATTGAGACAGTTTTGTTTTGATTACGAGTCGCGACCGAAGTAAGACACGATCGATTGTTGTGTTTGGAATAATTAATGATGACGATATGGTGACATGTATTGAATTAATTTTGTGTTGTTTTTTTTTTTCAGTTTGTTTGTGGGCTACATATACAAGGGAAGCAGCTTCGAATCAACGGAAAGTTACAAGTGCCTGCGCGTGAAGGATTTTTAGTCGGTGGTAGACAACCCACCACGACGGAGTGCCCCAGGCAAACGGGGCCACAAGCTCGTGTTTCGGGGAAGGAACAATTTCCCCCCGCCAACCGACGCTGGGTCCCTCCATCAACATTGCGACACAAAGATGCATCATCTGCGGGCGAATCGAGACACGACCTCGTCTTCCGTAAGGTGCGCGGCATTCTCAACAAGCTTACACCAGACAAATTCAAGAAGCTGAGCGATGACCTGCTGCGCACAGAACTAACATCAGGCATCATATTGAAAGGCGTTATTCTGCTGATCTTCGATAAGGCACTCGATGAGCCCAAGTACTCGTCTATGTACGCACAGCTGTGCAAGCGGCTATCAGAGGAAGCCCCAAATTTTGAACCACCTGACCACCCGTGCACGTTCCGTCTGCTTCTGCTCAACAAGTGCAAACTCGAGTTCGACCATCGCTCGGAGATACTCGAACAGTATGGCACCAGAGATCAGTCATTGGAGGACGAGGAACGCCGTCATCTGGCCAAGCGTAAGATGCTCGGCAACATCAAGTTCATCGGCGAGCTCGGCAAGTTGGAAATACTTTCGGAAAGTATTTTACACCGATGCATACAGGAGCTATTGCGCCCGCGTCGTGGTGACGATCCATCCGAAGATCTGGAATGTTTGTGCCAGATCCTGCGGACCTGCGGCCGCATCTTGGACACAGACAAGGGCAAAGGATTGATGGATCAGTACTTTGAGCGCATGGCACAACTGGCTGAAAACCAAGAGTTGCAACCGCGCATTCGCTTTATGTTGAAAGACATCATCGACCTCAGGAATGACAACTGGGCGCCGCGCAAAGTTGCTGTCGTAGAGGGCCCTGTGCCCATCCATCAGATTCGACCTGTGGAAGACGACCGCCCGAATTTCCGTCGTTCTGATCGCAACGACCGCGACCATCGGGGTGACCGTGATAGTGACCGCTCCAGCGTACCAGACTTGTTTCGACATCCGATGAAAACGCGCACCGGTCTCGATGACATGATTATGGGCATCAATTTCTCCTCCTCCACCACAAATCTCATTCCGACCCATGGCTTCGGATCGAATGGTTATGGCCCTGGTGCTGGTGGTGGTGGCCAACGAGATGGCGGCTATCGTGGACACAATAACCAACGCAGCGGTTTTAACAATTTCAATAATCAACGCGGTCAATACAAACATAATCAGAATAACAGCAGTAATCAATATAACAATCGTAAGTATTTCATCTCATCTCATATTCTTCAGAAATTATTAATCATTTTGCATTTTTCGATTTCGCAGAAGCAAATAAAGATGTTGCTCCTCGATTTAAGAGAAACCTCATCGTATCAAAGGAACAGAATCTTAACGATCTGGAACTGAGACCCGCGGCCAATTCGATGTTCTTCAATAAGCCTTCGGTCAAAACCCAGAATATGATGAATACGAAGACTATCGAACCGCCAATGACTACTACACACACAACTGTAACACCCAAACCATCTCCAACCCCTCTACTTAATAAAGAACCACTGCCGATTAAACCTGTGTCGACTGAGAAACCAAAGCAAGCCAAGAAGGAAAAAGGTCCGAACAAAGAGGAAGTGTTAAAGAAGTTCGCGTCAATCAGCGAAGATTATATCAAAGGTGAATCAACTCTACAGCAATCTGTGGAAGGCTACAAGGAGCACAAGGTTCCCGATAAATTTGTGAAAGATGCCGTACTAAATGCTCTCAGGACGATCGCATTGGAAAAGAACACCGAAGAAAAACGAAAGTTTATTGAACTCTTAGCAGAATTGAAACAGCAAAATCATCTGTCCCAAAGTGTTATACACGATGCGTTTAAAGCTTTGTGTCATTTAATTGATGAATGCGAAAATGAAAAGGAAAAAATTACGAACGCTCTTTCTCTCATTTTTGCATCCGGCTTTAGCGAAAAATTAATCACATTACAAGACGTTGCTTTATTTACTGAACATGGTGCCTACTATCCACTATTCTTGGACACATTACAAGAAATCAAACAGTTAAACGGCGAGAAAGAACTTGGTGGTGCGTTTAACGAAATTGCATTGCTCGCCCAAGTTCCGGAAAATGATCGCACCAAGGAACGTTTAGCGCATATACTCGAAGAGAAGCGTTTAACTTTCTTGTGCCCGATGCTTTTGCTCGAAGCCGATCTTGGCAAGCAATTGCTAACAGATCCGAATCCACAACAATTCTACAAATGGATAAAAGAGAATTTGGAAACGATTGATTTTAACGAACCTGGATTTATCACAGCACTTATAACCGTTCTGCTCAAATATATCACTCAGGTATGTATAAAATAAGCACTTATATCCCACTCAAAGTGGCTAATGTTGGCGAGTTTAATTCCGATGTAGGAAGCGTCGGCGGAATCCGGAGGCGACGACAAGGCCATCACCGAGAAAGAGAAGCAACTGTTGGATCGTTACCAACCTATTCTGCATGCATTTCTTCATGAAAAATCCGCTTTGCAACTGGTGGCTATATACGCTTTACAGGTGCATTTCTTCTCGCTCGGATTTCCACGCGGACAACTGCTCAGATGGTTTAATGCTCTGTATGATTTGTCCATTGTTGAAGAAGAGGCATTCCTAACCTGGAAAGAAGACATTACTGATGTATATCCCGGTAAAGGTCAAGCTCTATTTCAGGTAAATGCTATTCTATCTCGTTTTTGTTCCATCTTCATCGAAATAGGTCTTTCTATGAGTAACTAGACGTAGTAGTAATCGATAACAAAGTTCCTAGTCTAGACTCTAAAGTATCCTTCAATTATTGGTCATTAACGAAGCGGTTGAAGAAATTATTACTTCAACAACAGAAATAACTATTTTGACAACGTCTGGAAATCAAATTCGAATAATTCTTGGTGCATTCATCGTTGCACCCGGTGCCACTGTAAACGATTCAGAGTAGTTCCGGCCTAATCAAAATACTCCAGAACTACTCAGAGTAGTTAGAGTGACATATAAAACGCATAAAATGTGTGCAAACGAATGCACCCAATTGGTGCATTCGTTGCATTCAGTCATTGCACCTGGTGCTTTGGGTGCATAAACGTGTTCACCCGGTGCATATGCCATCAGTGCTTCGAATATAAATGGTTTCAAAGCCAAATTATTATATTCAAAAACGGTTTCGAAGTCTCCCAAATTATCTTACCTGAACTGAATAATTTAAATTCGTGAAATTTGGAATGTAGTTTATTCAATTTTTTAAAAAAAAAAGGTTTGATATTGGCATTTATTATTGATATTTTTTCGTTGTAAAATAGGTAAATTCCTGGTTAACATGGCTACAAGAAGCCGAATCGGAAGAAGAGGAAGGTGATGATTAAAATTGCCGATGGTACGCAAGCAATTAACACTCGAAAACACAACCCAAACAAGCCGAAAATGCTCATTGGGCATTTTCATTTTCACATATTGGAAGAGACGGAGACTTTACTACCAATAGTAACAACACGAGCGCGTCACTTAGAAGAAATATTAATTGTTTAAGTTCTAAGTATCTCATCATCAATCAGTCTTTTTTTTTACCTGCTACATTATTTACTATCATTTTTGGTGTCAAACAGATATGTTTATTTAAGTATTGCAATTAGTAAATTGTCCTTAGGTGTAGTTTATGTTCAATATGATGGTATGCTATGGCCAAATTGCTGCTCTGCGGGTCGTAAGAGCGTAACTAAATAACGAGACACTGTATTCAATAATTTTGCAATGGCAAATTGTTGCCAACAGTACATTTACAGTACACTGCAATTTTATGATATTTAAATAATTGATGTGCGAATTGTGACGAAACAAAAAAATTGAGCAGCAATGCGATAAGGCCAGACTCGGCGTTACAGCGCGCACCGAATTTAGTGAAATTGTACATTTAAGCCGTTATTATTTTACTTTTATTATTACGTGTGGAATGAATGGTTTTTATAATAATTTTTTAGACAGATGAAAGGATCGTAGACAGTGATGTGTTAGATCTGTAAGTGTTTCGCATGATAACTTCTCAAATGAGTATCGTATCTATTATTACTTAATCTTAGACACTAAACAAAACATATATACATACAAGAAAAGAAAACAAAGAAAAACAAATTACACTAACACTCTACTTACTAACAAACAACAATTTGTCATTAATATTATAATACGTTCATAATTCCAACCCCTACATCATCATGAAATTGCAAATGTTCAATAATATTTGATTTCTTGCGATTTTCTATCCCATTTTTTATATATAGTTGATTCTTTCATTTCTCATTTATATTACGTGACTGTAAAATAATTACTATTAATCATATTAACACTCACAATCAACAGTGAAAATTGTAAACGGTATAGTTTTTAAAAGGGTATTAACGTTTTTATTCAACTTGATACCGTGAAATTTTTATAAGTAATATATTTATATATATATTTGTTCGTTGAACGATTGTAAACTGAAAAAAAAACGAGATGAACTAGAATATGGAACTATTGATATAACGATCCAAACACTTTGATGTCAATTTACAATTACATTCTTCTCTTTTAAGTTAGAAAAAAAAAAAACTAAAAAAAATCTTGAAAAATACCAATTTTATTTAAATTCGCTGTATACACTTAGCTTAGAAATTCATCACCATCAATAAAAAAAATGTACTCAATGTACTATCACCACTCACAAATATTACTTTACGTTTATGTCAATTGCCAAAAGGGGTTTACGGAAACTGAACTCTATTGGCATTCGTATCAACCGAGAGCCGCGCCTGAGAAGATAATTCTGTGAGAATCGCAGAATAGTTTTGTTCTCGGGCGCACCCCTGGATTGACTCGAATGACATTTCAGTTTAGTTTAGTTTCCGTAAACCCCTTAAGTCTTACATATTCCTTGGATTCCTTTGATCAACAAAACTTTAACTAAAATTACTGAATTTGGTATTCAAATAGTGAAAGTACTACGGAAAAAATGTTGTTTACGTTTTCATAGCGTAAACAAGTAAAATTGGGACACTGATAAAAAAAACTCGAACAAAATAAGAACCTGATAAATTTATGTTTATTGCAAAATATAAATTTTTCCATTTGGATTCCTATTTTGAAGTAAACGAATGCAAAAAATGAGTGTTTTAAATTTCTGCTATTTCTTGATAAACATGTTTACTGTTCATAAAGGATGAAATTAATTATCAGGTTGATTAATTAAATTTAAAATGAAGCAGCCAAATGATAAAAACCAGATCCAGATGATGATCCAGTAATTTCCGTATCAACGAAAAACGAGCCGATGATTGGGAAGATTTTATGCCCGATTTTATGCAATGCAAAATAAAATGTTATCTATAGCTAGATAAGAGACGATTTGAAGTAGAATAAGCTGATATCTTTTATCATTATTAATATATTCCAACAATTAAAATTAAACCAAAAATCAGAAATGATTGTAAATTCATAACCTCAAAATATTTTATTAAAACAAGTAGTAAAATAAAAAATTTGGTTCTATTTGATTATAAAATAGTAAATTTCGAAGAAAACGAGTTAAAACATCGGTAGTTCTTTTGCGGTAATTGGTATAATAATGAACAAACTCGCAAAAACCACTAAAGCTGTGAAGAAATTCATTTCAAGAGATACAAATCCATCAAGCCAATCGTAAGCTTTAAAATATGTTTTTTTTTTAATTTACCAATCTTTTGATTACATAATAAATTATTAGGTATTTAAAAGGAAAATATGACCTAGTAGTAATTGGGGGTGGAATAGTTGGGGTTGCAAGTGCCCGAGAATTATCTAGACGTTTGGGAAATTGCAAAATGGCAATTTTGGAAAAAGAACCAAAATTAGCAGTTCACCAAAGTGGACATAACAGCGGAGTCATTCATGCAGGTACGACGACAAAAGTTGACGAGAATTTGACTAATTTTGTTATGCGTAGGAATATATTATAAACCAGGAACATTGAAAGCAAAATTATGCGTTGAAGGACTGCGATTAATGTATGCCTATGCCGAACAAAAAGATATTCCATTCAAAAAAGTTGGCAAGTTAATAGTTGCAACAAGACCAGCAGAACTCCAAAGTTTGCAGACATTGTATGAAAGAGGTCTTCAAAATGCAGTTCCTGGTTTGCAACTTGTTGAAGGTAAAGATATTCCCGGTATTGAGCCAAATTGTATTGGTCTCAAAGCAATTTGGTCACCAATGACCGGAATCATTGATTATAGAAGAGTTACTCACGACTTTGGGAATGATTTTATTGCAAACAATGGCTCGATATTGTTGAATTTCGAAGTGTCGGGATTTGGCGAAAGTACTGATCCTGATTATCCTGTGGAGATATATTCCAAGGATAAGAAAAGTGCCGTGAATGCTAAATATGTCTTGACTTGTGGTGGCTTATATTCTGATCGTTTGGCGATCATGTCTGGTTGTTCACAAATACCGAAAATCGTTCCTTTTCGAGGAGAATACTTAGTTCTTAAAAGTAATAGATCCGAATTAGTCAAGGGAAATATTTATCCAGTGCCAGATTCAAGATTCCCATTTCTTGGTGTACATTTTACACCAAGAATGGATGGTTCTATTTGGTTGGGACCCAACGCTGTATTGGCCTTCAAACGCGAAGGATATAAGTATGATCAGTTTTTGTTTATTTAGATTTCTGTCACACTTCAGCAAATTAGGCAATCCAGTAGGTACGCTGTCAGGACAAAAACGAATACGCAATAGTCCAAAAGTGTGATGATATTTACGAAATGTTGACAGATTAACCTAATTTCTAGGCTTTTGGGCATTATTTTTACTTCCACCATCTATCTGTCAATGGCTGCATTAATTATGAAAGGCAGATTTCAAATTAAAACGAGCGACCTCAAATGCCCGTCAGCTGAAACAATTGTTTTATTAAAATTAAAATTGCAGGTGGTCAGACGTAAACATAAATGAATTGAGAGATGCATTGCAATATCGAGGATTTCGAAAACTTGCTTTGAAATATATTCAACCTGGAATGAAGGAAATGATGTATTCGTTTTTTGTAAATCTCCAAGTTAAAGAACTGCAACGATTCGTCCCTTCATTGAAAGCGACTGATGTTGAACGTGGACCTGCTGGAGTACGCGCTCAGGCTTTAAGTGGTGATGGTCAGCTGATTGAAGACTTCTATTTTGATTCCGGAAGCAAGAATGGTATTGGCCAGAGAATTCTCCATTGCAGGAATGCACCATCACCTGGCGCGACGAGCTCCTTATCGATTGCAAGCATGATGGCCGATAAAATGGTTTCGAATGTTTTGAAACCGTGATTGGACAGGATTTTATCTGAGGTGTAATTTAGGCAACAATTTTTTACAGGACTGACTTCCAAGATATTTTCTTTTGTAATTTCTTCAAAAGTCGTCAAGTTATCAAATAAATATGTATATAGGCAACCAGTTTCAACATTATTTGGTAATTCACCAAATAAATACAAAAACTACTAGTTGCAACATGGGAGCAAACCTAAAATAAAAAAAGAGTCACGTGACCCTATAAAAACCCCACTCCAACTCTGAATAGCCGAAGGCCCGAACGCAGCTCAAAAATGTGTTGCGATCGACTGGTCGATCGCTCTGGAGCTCGACCTTTTTTGAGACCTCTGATTTACGAAGACTGGTATAATAAATTCAATTTGTAAAGTATAAAAACAAACAAATATAATGTAATTAATTATTAATTCACACATAAAATTCACAGCATTGCAATATCTCACCAGCAACATATGACACAAAATTAAACATTTAAAATTCCAACAAAAACAATCACTAAACTGCAAGAAAAACAAATTTTGATAATAGAAATACTGACTGAACAATTATTATACTTATTCAAACATTTGTGCAAAAAACGTTAGCTAACAAAAGTGTCCTTAAATTAAACTGAAACTTATTTTCAGTTATAGTGCGTAACTTTTGGTGCGTAACTTTATAAAGTTTGAGTTTGAACTTGAAGCCATGCTTCAGAGACATTGCCATTGTCCAATTGCTTCAGAGAGATTGCCATTGCTCCTACGCTTGCATCACAAATGGTCGTTTTATACTACGAACGCCTTCAAGTTTTATTAAATAATTTCGTGAAAATATTACGCTCCGATTTGGAAAGTCGTAAATTATTGTCGTGTGAAATGCAATGTTACTCAGTACAACAACGTACTCGCAAAAGGCAAATTTGGAATATGCTAAAAATAAAAACCAAAAAAAATTTAATAAAGTACGATCCATATTAAGTATCTACACCTAAAAGAACAAACTAACTGGAATTCTTGTATGTAAATGTAAATATTTGTTAACAAATTTTTGCAACATAAACAATTCCAAATATATTTTTTTTAAAATTAAAACTGAAAATATTACCAAAATCTTTGCAGTTCGTATTGTGATCAATAAAATAGTACATTGCAAGTAGTATTCCACAAATATTCATTAATGCCAGCAGTTTTTTTAGCTTCAGACCATAGGATTCGCTTTGAGTCAATGTATTTCGAGATTTTTGACAAATTAATAGCAGCATGTACAATTGAGACGTAATGATAAAAAATATAAATGATTTTTCGTGCATTGCTACAAAGAATATTCACAATGAACACAATACGATATTTTTCAATATGCAAAATATTTACTTACAGTAATTATTTGTAGAATCATAAAAAGACAATAACATTAAGGCACAATTTTCAAGAAAATTCAATATTGCAGTTACAAATATCAAGAAAAAACTCTTGTCTTGGCACACATCCAGATAGTATTGCAAGTAATCTCTTATTATTAAAATTCTGAAAATATAAGCACCTTTTTTGAACTGCCACGTGAGAAAATCGATTTAGTTGTTTTTGTTTTGTTTATTACCTTGGTAGAAAAGATAGTGTGATTGCAGTCTGCCACACCTCCTTTTGTGGCGAATAGCCACCGATAGCGGCTGAAATGGACGGGAAAATGTTGTATGCCCCGCATGCTGTGGCAGTCGAACTTTGAAAATTGTAAACTATCGAATAGTATACGCAGAAAAAGAATGCTAAGCAGGGCAAACAGCTTACGGTCAGTGCATACAATTTGAATTTTATGCGAAATCGTTTTGTTGAGGATTGCTGATCGTTGTTATAAAGCCTTTGGTATTTATCCCCAGTGAACATTGTAAATGTTTACGTATTACATTTGCTAAATAGACAAACATTGTAAAAAAAATAATTTAATTTTTATCCCAATTTTTATACTAAAAACTTCAGTAGAGATACATTTTCAAGGTTACGCTAAAGTGTCAAGTCGTTGCACAGCTGACATCGACATCTGACCAGTGATTGTCTACCGGTGTTGCCAGACTGAATATGAAGAAATCTGTAAAAAAAGATTTATCTTCTATACCGAGCGGGGTTTTTGGTTTGGAAAAATCACCAAATTGTGAGGTTGGTTACCCCTTCTAAATAAAGTAAGACAGTGAGGAAAGAAGGTGATAGACCAAGATAAAAATATATTTTAAATTTGATAATACCAGCAGTGTAAAGTCCCTAGATATAAAAAATACCTCAATTTACCGCCATATTGGCTATTTTGGCCTGTTTATGCCATTATGGCTGTCATCTTGACTCCAGTTTTCTCTTTCTTTCTCATGCAATTTTCCTATACATGCCAAATACATGGTACCATTCATTGCGTTACTTTGTATACTAGGGACTTTATCAGCAGTGCTACCACCTCTGACCTCTGTCCACTGATCGCCGCCCGGTGTTGCCAGACGAAAGATAAAGAAATCTGTAAAAAAAGAAATATATACCGAGCGGGCCATTTGGTTTGCCAGGTTGGTTACCCTGTATAAATCAAGTAAGATAGTGAGGAGAGATGGCGATAGATTAAGAAAAATCGGTGTTGCCAGACGAAAAATGAAGAAATCTGTAAAAGAATAAATCTACCGAGCGGTGCTTTTGGTTTGGCAAAATCACCAAATTGCGAGGTTGGTTACCCTGTATAAATAAAATAAGATGGTGAGGAGAGGTGGTGATAGATCAAGAAAAATCGGTGTTGCCAGACGAAAAATGAAGAAATCTGTAAAAGAATAAATCTACCGAGCGGTGCTTTTGGTTTGGCAAAATCAC
>JARJEB010000094.1:0-11105 GCA_030264535.1 Liometoxenus newtonarum
ACTGCAGTATAAAAATTAAATTTTGTCGTCGCGGATAAAGTATAGTATTCAATTCGCACATAATGCAGGCAATTTATTATACGCTCGGGCTTTACTACACTCGGCTCGCTTCGCTTCGTTACGTAAACTTGCCCTCGCGTATAATAGCCTGCATTATGGGCACATTGAATAATATACTATAACTAATACATTCCTTCTATAATTGCAATAACTAATGACTAAATGAGTGACATTTTCAAAGATCACATTTAAATCTAAAAGAATATATCTAATACAATAATTAATGTTTTATACAGACATAAAACATACGGCTGGCCTCACACTTGATATTTATTAAACAAAATGATACTTCTTTCGAAATTCAAAGCATAATCTTACAAATTAAAAAACTTATTCTAAATTTGAGGAAGTTATATCATTGTCAGTCTCTCGTTTCACCTTCCTCGTCTTCTTCATCAAATCCTCTAATAAACAGAATGTTGTTGCAACGAATTAATACTTCTCCCAAGCTTCCTGAAATTATACACGAATACATATAAAATAACTTTACGAACATCAAACTTGTTCAATTGGAATTTACTTACCGGCAACATTTCCATCAATAAATTCTTCAGTATTCGCCAATTGCAGATTCATGTAGCCATCGACTGAGACCAGGTAGCCTTTGTATTCGTGTCCCCACTTCAGTTTTACCATTACAGCTTTGCCGGTTAAGCTATTTAAAAATGGTTTTGGATTTATTGGCATAGCCGCCATGTCGCTACTTTGTTTATATTATTTTTTTCCTTTAAATATATATATATAATTTCAATGCGTTAATTCTTAATTAACGCTTGCTTACGATTGTATATGCCTTTTGTTAGGTTACAATCGTACAGAACAAATTAGCGTCTAGTCGGTAAGGTGGCTACTATGATTATGACCAATGGAGATCGAGTTGATTATTAAGTTGCCTATCTTTGTAGTGAGAAAACTGTAATAACACATCCAAACCTTAATGGCGAACTGCCATGGTAATACTGTCCGTAAGTGCGAGGCAGTGAAACTTATAGACGAAAATCCAACTGATCAAGAGACAAAACATGCATACAATCCTCACTGGCAATTAAAAAATAGAATTATAAGAGTAAAAGTACAATTGTTACAGTTTTCTCGTTCATGATCATAGTATCCACCTTACCGGCTAGACGCTTCTCAAGAAAATACCATACCAACAATATAAATTTAAAATAACTGCTTTGATTTCGCGGATGACTTTAAGCACTGCCAACAATAAAAAATTAAATCCCCCAATGATAAAACTAAAAGCGGGGAATTTTAAAATTTGAATGTAATTAGGTAGAAACCGCAAGTTCCTAGAATGTCCTCTGTCAGAGTCAGAATGGTCGGTCATTTGCGTCATTTCCATATGTCAGTTATCAAAACAGATAACAGAGTGTCGTCCATCGTAAGTAGTGCCAGCAGAGAGACAAGACGTGCTCCATCGAATTTTTTAAAGTCGTTTAGTAAAACTATGATAACGTAACGTATTTGGCGATTGATCATGGATAAAATCGACATGTGCAGTAATCACGACGACAGCGCGTTATGAGACGACACTGTGAAAAATTTAAATATTTCACCAACAAAGCAATAATGATATCTTAATTTTACGGTACGGCGGATTCAGTTTCGTTTATTTGTTTGGTGGCTTGCAACGACATTGTTGATTCACATCAGAAACGCAAGATGATGGCCTCATTGGTAGAAACACCCGATCCTTACATTCGCACCATTGAATGGGATATGATGGACAAGACGAAGTTCTTTCCATTGTCAATGCTCAGCTCGTTTTCAGTACGCTGTGCACTTTATCCTTTGACACTGATAAAAACAAGATTACAAATCCAAAAGCACAACAACATGTATACGGGCATGATCGATGCGTATCGAAAGATTTTAACATACGAAGGATTTGTTGGTTTGTATCGGGGCTTTTGGATTTCATCAGTACAAATATTTAGCGGTATAGAATTATCTCCAAAAAAAAATCGTCTTATATGGCCAAATAACATCAATTTAAATTTCAGGTGTTTTTTATGTTTCGACTTATGAAGGTGTAAGACACGTTTTAGCACAAAAGAAAATAGATTCACGTATACGTGCATTAATTGCTGGAGGATCAGCATCGATTGTTGGACAAACCATAATCGTGCCGTTTGATGTTATCAGCCAACATTTGATGATGATGGGCGTGCATGGTAAAGGTTCTGTAAGTTTTCAATGTAAATCGCAGTACATATGCATCCCAATATACACATTTTGCTTTTCATGTTTACAGCGAGTCGAATTTAATCCTCTGGGTATAAAACATGAAGGTACTTCGCGGTTTACACTCACTGCCGAAGTAATTAAGCGTATTGTGAAAACAGATGGATTCCCAGGTTTCTACCGTGGATATACAGCAAGTTTATGCACATATGTTCCTAATTCAGCATTGTGGTGGGCATTTTATCATCTGTATCAAGGTATATTGCATTTTTCTATTTTTTATTCTTATTATAAAATATCACGAGCCACCACTTACTTTTGTGTGTGTGTGTGTGTGTGTTTTGATGTTTAGACGAACTTCATAAAATTCTACCCACAACCGTATCACATTTACTAATACAAACAATCGCCGGCACATTGGGTGGCTTCACGACAACAATAATAACGAATCCACTGGATGTCGTACGTGCCCGATTGCAAGTACAACGTCTTGAGTCGATGAGGGTCGCATTTCAGGACCTGTGGCGAGAAGAGGGCTTACAAATGTTCTCGAAAGGCTTGAGTGCACGACTGATACAATCAGCTACATTTAGTTTTAGCATTATTCTTGGATACGAGACAATAAAGCGAGTATCAGTGAACGAAGAGTACAAAGAGTATGTACGTTGGTGAGCGCAAAGCGCGGACACGTAGTCAGAATTTTAGCGGAAATGTTTAGCTGATTCAAATTGTTTATAAATATGTTAACTAATTAAGGCAAGAACAACAAACACTAAACTCGTAATATATTTACCAAAATGAAAGCAATGCGGATAGATTTTAATATTTTTAACTTATTTCTTCTACTTTTTACTGCTTGTTTATTTCGTTGTTAATTTGTAAAATTGTTGTTATAATTCTATATTTGTTAAATATTTTTTTATTTATTCAAATGGCCAATTTAAATAATTAAAGTTACCATTATTTATAAACTCTGCGTTTCGCAGGAGAACACATTCGGGAAGAATTATTTTATCATGTAAAATGCGAAAGCAAAACGGCTGCACGCTAGACATTTTAATTACGCGCCGTGGTGCCACATCTAAAATATTTTCAAATGTCCTCCACTTGGGTGCGTTCAGAAATGTACAACGTTGCCATCATTGATTGAAGGATAATATGACNTAAAATGCGAAAGCAAAACGGCTGCACGCTAGACATTTTAATTACGCGCCGTGGTGCCACATCTAAAATATTTTCAAATGTCCTCCACTTGGGTGCGTTCAGAAATGTACAACGTTGCCCCATCATTGGTTGAAGGATAATATGACAATTCTATGGGAACGTACCTAGAAAGATTGTGATCGAGAGAATGGAATATTCAGGCGTTTTTTGTATACTACATATTGAAAGAAAAAAAAAAACAACACAAATAATTGTCGAAACAGACAAACTGTACTTATCTTTCTGCTTTGCAAATTCACTGCAATGCACAATGCAACCAACATCAAAACACAATAATGGAAATCTTGATATTGCAAATGAAATCAAACGAAACGAAATATTAATAGTTATTACACAATAAAATGAATATATGTGTTTAAGTTTAAACGTACACAGAATAAGAACATTTATATATTATGAATACAATTATGTTTGTCTAAAATGTGCAGTTTTGCTTCATAATTTAGTTCTCTTTTCTTTCACCATTCTCATTGTCAATTCGACAATAAGTAACGCTAGTCTAAATTCATTTTACTACTTCTTTTTTAACAACTAATTATTTAACAATAGGCACATAATAGGGTTGACTGCGTTTGTTTAGAATTTTTCTTATCTAAAGGGATTACAGGTAGATAGATATATTAAAGAGATCAAAATTCTAAATGTTCATCAATTGTAAGCTCATGGATTCACAATAGTGTGCAATGTCTAGCAAAAATATCGTGTGATTAGTTATTAAACATATTTCTTTTTGTTTACTTCCATTAATATTGACTAATTCTCACCCTAAAATAGATCATTGTCTTTGTTTCACTTTTAATTTCTTTTATATTGGTACAATTAAGTAAGTCAATAATTAACAATTCTTTACGTAATAATAAATTTCGTAAATTACTCTCGCAGTAACTACTGTAAATATTTGAAATTTTTAAATAACAATTTTTACGATACAATACCCTGCGTTTCACTTAGACCGTAGCGTAGACATAACAACATAAGTGCAACGCAGGGTATACTAATTGGTACACTATCATCAACTAATATCTCTTCTTCTAATTTATATTATAATTAAAGGTTTAATTATATTTCTATATTAATTAATTAATATGTTAGGATGGATTGGTTCTCATTGTTTGTTGGTTTCTTTGTACTAAGAACATGCAAGAATTTATTTTCTTATTTATATAAAAATCGTCGCAAATAACGCGAAATCTAAAGTTTAAAAAAATTAATCGACTTTTGAACGACTCATTCAATTAAAATTAATTAAATATGATAAAAACACTATTGCAAATGAACCGTAAGTATTTAAATGTTCATTAAAACCCTAGCAAAAATTTAGAGTATATTGGGTTGCAGACTTGTGTAATGGTGTAGAACCAGCAATTTACCGACTTGAGAGAAGAAGCAAAATGACTCGACTGGACTACTCACGAAAAGAATTCCTCGGCGTCTACATCTACATTCATCCACGAATCTCATTGATTGGCAAACGGGTCCATCGTGTTAAGGATATCAATATCATTGAATCCCATATTGAAGTTTGTATCATCGTAGCTCAAATTGCATCCGGTCGAGGTGGTGGCCGCACCGTCCGAATAAAAACTGCACAAATATAACCAGACATCACATACTGCAACACAGACTAACCAAGAGTATACTTTGCACTTTCAATTTGAATGAGGCACGGCACGACCAGGAGGTGGATGGATGGTTTGTTTATTTTTTTTAAATTAAGTGAACAGTGAACGAATGATTATGATGATTATGTTGTTGCAAGTAGATGTCTGGTTATGTCTGTTTGCAGCATGCTTACTTATCCACGATAACAACAATACACACAATAATTCGGTTCAATAATAATTTAATTACCCTATCAATTATTGTAAACTGTAAGTGTAAAATCGTCAAAATGTTTTTGTTTTTATTCATATAAAACTATTAATTCTCTAATAATTTGGAATACGTATGTAATTAAAGCTTTCAGTTTGTGTAAATTTTTAGAAAAATATCACTTAAAGCACCATGTAAAAAAAAAACAATACAAAATTCGTTAAAAAAATAACTAAGCATAGGGCAGGGCAACATCAAATATGCAATTAATGCCCATTCAGTAATTGTAAATTCCTTAAAAACTACTAATTGCGTTTTCGGACTACTGCACTTAGTTCATGCCACTTTTCTAGTTTTGGTTTAAAACTCGATCAGTGCAAGCCTGTTTCAAAATAGTCCGAAAATGATCATTGTCTGGACTGTACACTCTAAAGTGTAGCATGCGAGTGCGCACTGAGTGGAGTAGTCCGAAAATGCTATAAGAATGTTGAATGTATGTGGAATTTTTTTTTAGCCATAACTTCCCATTCCACCGTGTCTGTATAGAAACACAAAAATGATATGAAAAACGGTTTTCTGCAAATTTCTTAGCACATGTGAAAAGTTTTATTCTATCTGCAAGTACTACTTACTATGCTGCAAAATGTATTGAAATCGAAATTTGAAATTAATTACCTCGCAACAGAGTTCGTGTCCCTCGCCGAGTATTCCGGCGACATCACATGCTGGGGCGTATTATTCACACTGTTTGTGTTGTTCGCGTTGTCTAGGACGACCTTCAAGGTCGTTGTTACGTAGCCATTCGGTTTATTTGTCGATCCTTGATTTTCTAATTAAAAATTGTACACAAAAAGTTATTTTTTTTTATTATAAACAACAAAATGGCGATGGAACTTACCATTCTTGGGTGTGTAATATTTGCCGAACTTTTCATCTTTGCTCACGTTTGGATAAAGCAGCAATAAATTGGTCAAATCGAAAATTCGATCCGGTAATGGCCTAATGCTGAAGTCCTTGGCCGTGTACGGTTGTATCATCGACACATCCATTGATTCTAAACAACCAAAAAAAAAAAAAACAAAAACAACAAAAAACGAAGTTACACACCAGGTTGTGCAATAAAATCAAGTATTTACCATGTACCCATGCGATTGTAATACCGCCCAACTCGCTATCGGAAAAGCGTAATGCAAACGTTCCGTAGCTGCATTGTTGCAGCATTTCCTCCAAAGCCCTTTTGCGTATAAATCCCATAATAGCACTAAACAATTGAACAGCAAGGTAAGAAAGTGCCATAGGTAAAAAATACACCTTTATAACAAACATACCCATCAATCCAAGGTCCACGTAGATGTTCCTTGGTCAATTTCATAACTGCATAGAACCATTCCCAAAATGTAAAGTTACGATCAGGTAGCGGTTCCTTACAGAACTGCGGCCAACTTAGGAGTTGATTCTGATCGGGCAAGTTGCCTCTGAAAGCCTTCTCGCCGAGAAAGTGTAGATGATCCTCGTTTAGTGCTCGGCCAGTGGCGTATTGGAATTTTAGCGATAGCGTATCGGCAATTTTACACCATGGCACTTTATCTGGCACGGCAAATGGTGCACGGCCCGGTTCGGAGAATGCATTATCCCATGTAACTGTAGCCCATGCATGCGGCTCTTGATTGCCGTGTACAATTACAACGACTGGCAATGATAACGTCCACACTTGGAACATTAATTCACCGCCACCAACACTGAAATGCGATTGGAATAGCAACGAGAACTTCTCATCCATCACACTTTCGGTTCCTTTCTTCTCCGCCCGCTTTATCTTCTTCAGTTGCATATTGCGGAAACTCACAGACAACTGACGAGTACTCGCCTGATATTCCATCGCACCCGTACTATTGAGAATCTCACCGCTGACATCGCTATTTTTGCCTAGTTTATCGTTTTTTAGCAGGACATTTGCCTGCATCTCTGATATGATTGTCACGCGGACTTGTGGTGGACTCATGTACACATTCAATTTGCCGCCCACTAATAAACGAACTGTAGCTGTAAATCTAACAACAAATTCATTTTTAATTTCGCACCAAACTGAGTGTTTGTAATATTATGCGCAACAAACGTGTTAAACAAGTTGCAGAAGTAAATACAAAAAAAAACAATATTATCGACTAAAAACTGACTTTCCCGCGAGTTCCCGCTAGAAAATAATGTAAATTACCTTGTATTCGTCTTCATTACTTGTGGTGGTTGTTTTTCGATGATAAACGTAGACGTAACCAATGAACTCAACAGTTGTGTGAAATCAACGAGTAGTTTGGCGCTGTTATCGGAAACTTCGGTGTCCAAACTTAATTTCGCTTTGATTCGTTCGAATTCCTTCACTGAGTGCCTGTTGTGCCAAATAAGGTCTGCCAGATTCTCGCACCTATCGAAAATCATTTAGTAAATACAAAAAAGTATTTTGCTTTCATTTAGGAATTTACCATTCCTGAATCAAGTTCAATGTGTCTGTGCTAAACACAGCACCGTTGCCAGCCAACTGCTGCTCTCGCTTCCATTTGATCAACTCTTCGTCAAGTATTTTCGTTTGTAATTCGTTAACACCCGAATAGGTCCGCGTGAGTTTGTCAACAATATTCAAACGGATCTCCAGCAAAGTGCCAATCTTTGTGGTAAGCGATTGTTCCAATTCCTGTTTGCGTAGATTCAATTCGTGTTTCTGTTGTTCCACAACTGGTGTCGATGGCGTCGTCTTCAAATTACTTAATGCGGCATTTACCTTTGTGCAATCATGATAACTGATTGCAAACTGCTCTTGTTCTTGTTCCAGATGTCGCAGCAATTCAGTGATTTGTTGTGTGCTGACGCGTAATTCCTCCAACTGTTGCGTAATGAACGCTACCAATGAAAAATGTGCATTTCCAATGTTATCTTGCATGCCACCACTGGCCATTTGCAGGATTTGATCTTCGGTGAGCAAACAACGTCGGATATGATCGAAGAGTGGTTGGTAATTCCTGTTACTCCTAAAGTATTGCAAACCACATAAATTACCAACATAAATATTCTTGTTAAAAGTACAAACTTACGTGCAATGCAATTTAAACTTGGCTGCAGCTTCGGCCAGCTTCATTTTTGCGAGAAACTGATCATTCCCAATGATGCCGCTTCGATTCTCAATCTCTTGGATAAACGATTCGATCAAAGACTTGACGTACAAGCCGAATTGGTTCGGTTCCATTTGTTGTTGCGGATCGCACCTGTAATTACCGTATTATTAAAAAGAAAATCCGCTCGCGCGTTTCCAAACAGGAAATAATTAGCTATGCTTACAGGAAATGATCCTCGATCCAATCAGCCAAATAATGTCGCACTTCAATGGGGAAGTTGTCGTTGTACAAGCACTGAATGCGTCGCATATCCTCTTGGGCGAGATTTTGCGCTTTCGCCCATCTCGCCATTGTGCCAAACGTGAAATGGTGTTACCTGTGAACAACAAATTGACATGAGAACAACAAGTAAGGTACAAAGTACAATTTCCCACAATTTAACTTGATATTTCTTATGCGTACGAGTACATGACAGCACTTACTTAAAGAAAGAAAACAAACAAGCGACTCTCGCAGCGTGTTTTATAGTTAAGCTTGTGACTGTGACTTCGACGGCGGGGACTGGGAGTTGGACTGCCGGTGCCGGCCGAATGGAATTATTGCCTTGCCAGCCGTAACCGTAGTCAAGGTCACTTCTCACGATCACAACTTACACACACACAGACACAAACTCAATCACGCTACGTACGAACGTTCACGTTGCCACCCACCACTAGCCCAAGCACAACCATCAACTAATTAGGTACTGCTTTATAAACAAGGAAAACAAGAAACCATTAAAACACGTTAAGTAAATAGTAAACAAACAAACGAGAAGCAGTTTCATTGCCCAACCTCAACATTTTGTTTTACAAACAATTTTTGTTTTCTTGTGTCGTGTGTGGCGTCAGGCGTGCCACCGCACTGCACTCTGGACTACTGGACAATCTGAAAGGGAAATGGAACTAAAACAATAGAAAGCGAAAATCGATGTTTAGCCGGTAAAGCAAAAACAAAAAACAACGACGCGCAAACGAGTGCGGAGGCGGTTGGCGGTCATTAAAAAGGCGGGATACACTTCCATTCTATGCGAATGGAACAATCCAGAAGAAAATAAAATGAAATGCGGCAAGAGTTGATAGATAAATCAGAGTAAAAATGCAAAAAAAAATCCATATTTATCAACTTTTATGCTCCAACCTATGACATGAGACATAATTAATGACAAAAATAAACCTCGTCTAATCAGTAACTTCTAGAAAAGCTTGATAACTTGCTTGATAACAATAACACGAAACGCGAATACGAACCTGTCAGTTTGTAATTAATTATAATTATTAGCTTGTTGTTGGCGCGTAAAAAATGAACTCAACCAATACGTGATTCAGTGATTCCAATGTGTTTTGCTATTTCAGTTTCAATGCTTGAATTTTTAACATTGAATTGTGGGTAAAAATAGGTTTCAAACACACATCAACATCACCAACAAAAAAATCGTTAGAATTTTGTCGACGAACAACGTGTACAACGTGAATCGGGCCCAAAGTCATAGTAAGAATTTAATGACGCAGTTAGTTATCCATTTGTTATAGTTAATGTGTTCAGAGTGTTGTGCCTATCACAATTATAGCGTTTTCCATTTATTACACTGGTGTACACTGGTGTGCACTTTTTTGCACTGACTTGATTCATTTATAAATCAGTGTCGCCTTTGTACCCGCCACTCACCCGCTCGTCGTTTTTTATTTAATACTGGGTGTACTACACTCAGTGCAACTTTTTCACACCGTCTCGAGGAGGTCGTGGAGCAAATCAGTGTAGTTCGAGTTAGATGTATGTTTATTGCAGGTTCTTGTGTTTTGCATTCGTACATATTTACTATTTACACATAAATTGTTGGTAGAAAAGAGTGCAGCATAAATTAACGGCTTGTTCCATTTATTTTGCACTTGTCAAACAGCTGATCTGCACTGACGGCTACACTAGACCGCCACTAGCCCGCTTCCAGTGTAACACTAGTGTAATAAATGGAGGAAACGCTATTAGAAAGCGGGAATATTATAAATTAGCACGGCAATGTGGTAAAGTAAACTGCCTGCGCTCATCCTTGCTGTTTCTATATAGCTGCATTGTTAAAATTCTGTTTGTGCATATCAGCATATTCCATTTCACCTCATTCACTTGTTTCTTCCTCATATATCATATTTCTGTTTTTATTGTTGAAATGTATTTTAATATAAATAGTTATTAAATAGGTGACTTACCCAGTTACGATTTGTTTGTTATAATTTCTACTTCTATACGTTATCTTATATTGACGAACCACAAACACAAACGGCACACAAACACCTGATGCTGATGCGTAGAGTACCAGAACGAGCAGGAGGAATAGCACATTCGAGATTAGTATTGTAATTGCAATGCAACCAAACTAACACAAGATGAACAAAGACGCGCACAAATTAATCACTCATTAGTAATTAGCATTAGAGACAAAACGACTACTACCTAATACCTATTGACCACAGCACATTCACTATTTCCATGTCACTACAAGCCACCAGCTCAACAAGCGCGCCTTGAGCGCGTCAATGCAGAGCATAGACGTTTAGTCGCTTAGACGCGAGCGCTTAAAACGCTTTTTCGTGAAACGCTCACTTCTCTAAAGCGAACACGTTTCAGGCGCTTATAAGCGTCAAATAGCTCTATGACTATGCGTACACTCAGAATAAC
>JARJEB010000099.1:0-16460 GCA_030264535.1 Liometoxenus newtonarum
GTGCACAAACTTAAAATTAATTTTTCCCGCCTCTATTGTTGCGCCATCTACAACATCCTAAGAGGGCAAAGTTAGCTGATTTGCCATTGCGTCAAAAATAAAGAGTTAAGAGTTAAATCTTAAAATATTAGGGTGTGCCGGTGCATACCCGGAACACCCTGTGCGCACGCCTATGCTTATAAGCATATTCATACATACGAAACATTCAAATGTTCCTTGTCGCGGAAATAATAGAAACGTATTCAGCGAAGAAAAAAAATTGAAAAATATAAAAGGACATGAAAGAAAAATACGGTAAGATTTCCCAGAATATTGAGTACAAGTTTCAAAAAGGATAGTCCACCTATGAAAGAGAAAGAAAGAATTACCTTGTTAAAAGTAATGGGAGAAATAAACAGGAAATTTTCAAGACATCATCTGATCATTTATTTTTGAAAAATATTTGAGCAGGTGACAGCTTTGACCTTTATTTGACTTTACCAATGAAGAGCTGATAAGTATAAGATGGCGGAAAAATATACAAATTTCCGCCATTTTTATTCCGATCAGCTGATTAAAATCAAGACGTAACGTGGAACATCTGGATTAACATAAGAAGCAATTTTACGTTTGTAATTTAGAAAAATCTGTAAATTAAAATTTAGGTAATTTAGGGATTTTTCTGTATTTAGTGAAACGGTTGCCAGCACTTTCCCAATTGTCAAACCTTTAACAACAAATTTTGCACTCGATAGTGCTGCTAAAAACTCTAAAAACTTACGACTTCAACCAAAATTTTCATTACCGCCTCATGTCGGTACTGTCTCAATATTTTAGATAAACAGGTATTTTCAGGCTCAACTAGTCCTTTTCAAGATTAGATCGATGATGCTTTCGTATAGAGTCCAACACCGTTGATCGTTCCACCAATCTTTAAGCGAAAAAGATTGATGGATGAGCTGAACTGTCAGAACTTTTTACATTTTACCTAATTCACATGTCTCGCACCGTTTTCTATCAGTGCCAAGTTATCCCTTATCTTCGCCCATTTCAGCACACTCTATATATTCTGTTACATTCAAACGAACTAAAAAGAATCGATCTTTTCGATTCGCAAAACGGGAAAATGTTACATCACCGGCTACTTATAACTAGAAGGACGTTGCGAGTTGATTGATAACTATGAAGCAAATACATCCTCAACTTTAACTTATTAGATCCACACCCAATAGTTTGGCAAATATTTTGAAGTGTTTTGAAAAATTAAGGAAACTTTTTTTGTACAAAAGTATAAGATTTCCAAAAGACTTGGAAAAACTTTGATTTATCAGTTTCATTTCGTTCCGACGCGCACTCGCCCACTGGCACACTCACCTAAAGTGTGATGGCTAACAGTTCCTGACTTCCACAACACTTTGGTGATTTGATAGTAAGTGATGGTCATGAAAGCCAACGGTACCACGTAGAGCAAAAAGAGTTTCAACACTGTCCAGAATGTATCTGTGTCCAGAGACCACGTCGGTGCGCATTGAGTCAAATAAATCGTGTCGATGTTGACGCCGTGATCATGCGGCACCGTCGTGTAAACCACCAATTCGGGTATATCTGCAACAGAAACAAATGACAAATGATTTGATCAATTTTTATATCCTGCATCATAAAATATGCTTATCGTATCGAAATATTAAGGTAAAGTTTCAAATTTTCCCACAAAACATCTTTGCTTTGGTTTGGTCCAGTTTGACTTTCAGTTTGTGTAATAAATAAACAAATAAATATTCGTTAAGGTAGGTGTTAAATCCTGTACTATTCCAGGCGTCTGGATCTGGCAATCGTAAAATTCGTTGATGTTGCAAGGTGAATGAAAGGAACGAAATTCTTATTGTAAAAGATTTTAGTCTTAGGTATAGGGGCGACGACGCCACATAAGCAATTTTAACCTTTTTTTTGGTCTCGTTTTCATATTATAGGCTGCCTAAATCGAGCATAAAACGTACAAAATTAACGACTTTCTCTTTACGATCCTTTTGGATCTTTGCGATCATCACTAACTTTTATACGAATTCAAGGAGTTTGGCAAGGATTTGGCACCCTTATTAGTTATAAACGAAGGATTTATCTATTAAATACTCCAGGTATATTCAAGTAAAGTCTAATTAAATTTTTCGCCTAATAAATTATTAACGCTTCATTTTGAATTAAAAGGCGACCATATAATTGGTACTAATTAAATTTTCATGACTTTGTAAACCTTTACTAAGTTACACTGACTTGCTTAATAAATTTTATCGAACAATCTCAAAACATATGCAACCCAAACAACAATTAACAGTAACAGCACAGAACATAGAAACGAGAAAGAAGGAAATGGACGGAAGTGTTGCGTTACAGATATAATGCAACAGTTTTATATAATAGTGCTTTAAGAGACCCACTTATTCAGCTGTTCATAACACAGTGGATGTGCGTTTAATTTTATTATACATTTCAACATCTTTAATATTTGTTTCATATACATATTTTTTTGAACACTCTGTATATGAAAATTTTGAGTCTTTCGATTCGACTTAACGTTTAATCAATTTGTTATTTAATGGTGTGTTGTATATTAGTTTAGTTTAGGTTTGCATATTGGACTTATTTTTCGAAATCTCATTGCAAAACGTGAGGGTTTTACCTCTTAATAGCAAAACCACTGTTTTGAAGGTTTTATGTACTTTGATATACACACCTATGGAGGATATGGATATTGAAAGGGATTAAATATCGACAGAAACTTTTGTTTGGTCAGCTTATTGAAGAGTTATATGTGAATGTGGATTAATATTGTAAGCCAGCATATAGGATATATACATTTTCGCTAAACTTTCTATATCGTTTTCGTATATAGATATTAATTAAACGCAGGCATTGGAAAAACTCTTATTCTACATTTCATCCGTGTTAAGGTTAAGTTGTAAAAATAGAAATTAAGTTTTCAACATAAAGTAACGTAAAATGAGAAACACTTTTAACAAAAAGGATTGATATCGTTTCCGTATATAAATATTAATTAAACACGCATTGGAAAAGCTCTTATTCTACACTTCACCCGTGTTAACGTTAAGTTATAAAACTAGAATAGCAAAGGTTAAATTTTCAACATCAAGTAACGAAAAATGTAAAATGAGAAACACTTTTACCAAAAAGGATTCATATCGTTTCCGTATATATTAATTAAACACTCATTGGAAAAGCTCTTATTCTACACTTCACCCATGTTAACGTTAAGTTATAAAAATAGAATAGCAAAGGTTGAATTTTCAACATAAAGTAACGAAGAATGTAAAGTGAGAAACACGTTTAACAAAAAGGATTCATATCGTTTCCGTATATATTAATAAACACGCATTGGAAAAGCTCTTATTCTACACTTCACCCGTGTTAACGTTAAGTTATAAAAATAGAACAGCAAAGGTTAAATTTTCAACATAAAGTAACGAAAAATGTAAAATGAGAAACACTTTTAACAAAAAGGATTCATATCGTTTCCTTATATAGATATTAATTAAACAAGCATTGGAAAAACTCCTATTCTACACTTCACCCGTGTTAAGGTTAAATTCTAAAAATAGAATAGCAAAAGTTAAATTTTCAACATAAATTAACATAAAATGAGAAACACTTTTAACAGAAAAACCCTGAACCACAAATACGAGATATTTTACGCGTGCACATAATTAAACACACTGCTGAAGGTTCGAGCAACAATGATGCCATTTCCGGACCGGTTACGTCTGACTCTCTTTTCGTAACAACACTTTCAACGCAATCACTTTGGCTTTGTGGCATAATTATTTTCACATCATAGTAATTTATTCTTATTAGTTTTTACATTATAGACATTACCTTAACCCTATGGAGTGGCCCTGCTCAATTCAAAGTTAAGTTTCATTTCAGCCTTTCAGTCCCGTCTTGTCAATTACAGATATTATTTTCATTTCACCATTTTGCACGTAAAGCAACTTTTGCATTAAAATAAAATAAACAAATTGTCATTGTCGAGTGAAAATTTTCGAACCATTAAATTTTACTCTGCGATACATCATTCCTACATTCACTGCAGTGTAATGTTGATGTTTTTATAATATAGTGCTCATTTTATAATCTACCCTACACGTAGTATGAATTGAAAATAATGAAAGAGTAAATAGAAAGCCTCACAGAGATGTGAATGTGAGATTTTGTAAAATGCTCACTCCGTGAAAAATTCCTCTTGGATTATAATCACCACACAACTGCCAGCAGTGTGACAGACAGTGTACAAACTGGAAATTGTGACTTTTTAGGATTTTGAATTTGAAAATTGTACTTTCAGTGATAATCCGGGCTAAATTAAAACAAAATTAATTCCAGTTATTTTCTTAGAGCCCGGCCCTGTACAAATCCTGAATTACATGCTTAAAACACTCAAACTAAGCAAAGTTATACGTGTGTTGACAAAATCTGAGAGCAATGTCAATTTAAAATAAATCGGTACGGGTTCGCACCGTACAACTTTCCGGCCATATCCACTACGATTTCGTAGAACTCGTCGACCATAAAAGTAATTTTGATCGGAAAGTGGAAATAAGATTGATTACGTTTGGATATCACTATACTTCTGGGCAATTTCCACTTTCCGATGAAAATTACTTTTATGGTCGACGAGTTCTACGAAACCGTAGTGGATATGGACGGAAAGTTGTGCGGTGCGAACCCGTACCGATTTATTAAGCAGGGTTTTTGTCTGAATAATCGGCACAAAAATATCGATATTCTTTTCAATATACATATCGATATCAATTACTTCAAAAACATCGATTATTTTATGCCATACAAACTATTTCACATTTGGTTGCCTATAAGATCATGACAACGATGACATGATTTTTACTTTTTTCGAGTAATCTCATTGAAAAATAACCAGAAATCATAATGAAACCTGAAAAGAATACATTAACAATAATTTGCTTAAACAATTTATTGACAAAATACCATGAAGAAGAAGAGAAACTATAATTTCATCGTTTTGTAGTTCACAAATAAGATTACAACAAGAAAAAATACATCAAGAAATTCCTTTATTTTTTTTTACAATTTTATTAGGTTTAAAAGAGTAAATGAATGTTTAATAAAACATTCTCACTTAATTGTTAAGATATAATCCTAAAATATCCAGTAATGATTTATATTTTCATAAAATTAGCGACTGCGTCCAACCGAAGCTCCGTGCGGAGTCGTCCCGCCTTGCCAAGAACCACCTCGGCCACCACGACTAGTTGGATTGTTTGTCCCTCGACCTCTTCCCCTGGCAGCTGAAAACAAGCATGAAAACAAAAATCATTGCGTTCTCGGTCAACTTTTTTCGCTAAAACCAGTGGTTACAAGCCGGTTTGCACCGGGTGCAATCAAATGTCGCCCTGAGGATGCAATCAAATGTTTACACCATGAGGATGCAATCAAACGTTTGCACCATGAGGATGTAATCAAACGTTTGCACAGTGAGGATGCAATCAAAAGTTTGCACCCTGAGGGTGCAATCAAACATTTGCACCATGAGGGTGCAATCAGATTCTCGCAATAACCTTAAAATTTATAATTATTTGAATTTTATTAATCTTATTGCGAGTCTTATTGGCGAATTACACGCCATCCAACGATTGCAACCAATTGGTGCATTCGGTCCATTCATCATTGCACCCGGTGCATTGTTTCCGATATGCCACTGTAAACTACTAAAAGTAGTTGCGAACTACATACTCAGGGTAGTTACAGTGACATATCGAACACGTAAAATGAGTGCAATCAAATATTGCACCCGGTGTTTTGCAGCATAAACGTTTACACGCGGTGCAAATGCCAATCACTAGTTAAAACTTATTACGATGACGGCATTTGCACTGGGTGCAAACGTTTATGCACACAAAGCACTGGGTGCAAACGTTTATGCACACAAAGCACCGGGTGCAATGACTGAATGCCAATGGTGCAATCATTTGATTGCATCGGGTGCAATCGTTTGAGCAGGTAGCAGGTCGGAAGTATTCGGAGTAGTTTACAGTGGCATATCGGAAGCAATACACCGGGTGCAATGACGAAAAAAACTTTCTTACCTTGTGCTCGTAATATAGCACTTTTTCCTCGTCCAGCGGTTCCAGCCTTCGTCTGCTTCTTAAACATTGGAGCATTCTTCAGCATGTCGGGCAGTATGAGGAAGCGGATCTTACTGCCGCGAATATAAACGTTCTCCAGTTGTGCAACATGCCCATCGCGATACGTGACGGTAATGTTCGTCATCTGGCAATTCATATTGTCCTCGGCTTCAATCAATTTGCCTCTGTACACTTCGCCAGTAATAGTTTCGCACGTAATCGTATGACCTTCAGCTTCATGTAGAACTTTAATTGGCACGCCGATCGACATTGCAGTAACTGATAAATGATTAAAAATCGTTGATAACAATTTCTATAAAAGGATTGTTTAGATTTTAATAGATTTATCTTCAGATTCAGAAAACTTTGTGATTTGTCGCAATAGTTTGTTTATATCTGTCAAAATTCGAGGTTATGTATGCAAAACGCAAAACAAACGCTTTTTGATAAATGTCAAATTTTTGACAAATCAAAGGTAATGAAGGTCAAAGATTCAAAATGATTTTAAACCATATCTTAAAAACAAAAAGTTGTTACGAAAATTGGAGAATACGTAGATGAGTTATTTATTTTTATCCCTGGCGAAGATGAAGTCAACCAAAATGTTAGTTTAAAAGTTATTAAAGAAATTAATTTTATAGGTAATCGGTTATTTCCGTTTTCCTTCGGCAAGACTCGAGTTGGCAATCTAGTAACTTCTAGTGACTTATCTAGTGATATTCTATCCTTCTTTCTTTTGCTAAAATTCTTATCGCTTCTTGTCATTTTTAGTAGTTTTTTCTCTCTTTTAACGCCAGAAAATCAATGTTGGCAGCACCGCATTGCACCTTGGGTAATTTGCCAATGAATTGGTGAGTTTCACGCACCACGTCGTGTAAACACAAAAGCGTGTGCGTGTAGGTGTGTGCCAGCCTCTGTCAGCAGCAGTTGTTTTATAAATGGCGACGTGTGTGCTGCATGATCGTCAGTCAGTTCCGCAAATTTCGATTTATAATCGTTCACGATTGAATTGAAATACGGCAACGATCGACGAAAGGTGCAGCGCTTTAAATCATTTATCAATTGGTATGTTATTCAAACCTCATCGACAATTCTAAATAGGTAAAAAAACGGGAAAAAAGTATCGTGTTTTTTTTCTTCAATTTTCAAATAAACGACGGACGCCGTGTTGTAACGCCGAAGCCCGAAATATATTTCGCAAATTTTACAAGAATAACATAAGGATTGAGTTTTTTCTACTTAAAATTGCAACTGGGGATTCATTCTGGCCTAGTTTGTGAGTATATATTGTTGGGGTAGTGATTATTTTTAGTTTTTAATTGGGAAACGTGACATTAAAAATTCATAACCAAAAAAAAAACAAAAGTATCTGTGTCATTACCAATATGAAATTAATAACGAAATCAAAGTTAATTATCTTCGGATTTGGGCAAATTACTTGATGGGCATTTAAGGGCGTTGGTTCGTAACGCCATTTTACCAATGGTATAACTCTGTATGGTATAGTATTACAAAATTGCCCCATTTCACCATCAATTATTCATCTTATTTCGCAATTCTACCCCCCCAATGTCGTAAAGTGCCTTAATCCCGAGATGAATCCATTATTTACTCATTCATATTGAATTTATTTGTAGAATTGGAGCAGCGATTCCATAATTTATTAGTCAATTCCGAAATAAATAAACACAAATCTCGACACAAACAATCAACAACGATGGATGATGCTATCGATGAATCATCTGGATCGGAGTTTGATGAAGATGAAGATCCTGATAAAATTCAAGTACCGGGTACGTTGAGAAATTTTAAATTTAAACATTCCCATTATTTTTATTGTTTTGTTGATTGTAAGGTGGCGGTAAAACATTGGCGGCCGCTGCAGGAATACCTGAGCCTGAAACCAAACCGGACATCAAGCCAAAGCTGACCAGCCAGCAACAAATGACGTTAAACAAGTTGGGCAATTTGGGGAACTTGGGAAACTTAGGAAATTTAGGCAAGATACCTGGAATTACCGATATGTTTGATCAAAAGCCACGCATGTGGGCTCAACATGGACAGAATAATTTACAAAATAGTAAGTTCAATTCAGGATAAATACTTAGAAATCTTATACGGTTCAAAATTTTTGTTTGCGCAATATTTAGTTTTGCGATTTTTTTTTTGCTCGAAGATTTCTTTTTGGTCGCCTGTAGGCGTTGACGGAGAAATTTATCGAAAGTGTAAAAAGTGTTCACAAATTTTGATATGTTTTACCGTTTTTTTTTTATTGATACCTACGTCATTAAGTTGTTTCTTTTTTATATTTCACGAACTTCTAAAACGTTTTTGACATAATTTGTAAGAAAATAATAACTAAGTTGGCAAGTCGTGTGAAAAAAAAACAAAGAAAATTGCAAAAACTGCACAAATAACTCTCAAAACGTTATTGTTTTAAGTTCTAACCGAAATTTTCTATTAATCAGTGGGTCTAGGTAATTTAGGCTCAAACCCGTACAGCATGGGCAGCGTTTCAGCAATGGCGAACATGCTCAACACCCTCGGCTCCGGTTCAATGAACCTGGCGAGCATGTTCAATCTTGGCAACTCTACCCCTACGCTAGGTCTTCCTGGTGTTGGTTCACCTGGTACTGCGACGACTGGTAGTGGTGGCAATATGCTTCCGCCAAATTTAGGTGCCCTAGGTCCGGGCCTTGGTGTTGGCGCACCCGGCATTGGGACAGGTTTCAATGCTGCGCAATTTATGCAGCAGAGTAAGTTGGAAAAACTTAACAAATCAGCATGCGGTTTATTTTGTTTCCTTTTTTTTCTGAACGAATCTTTTTTTTTCCAGAAATTCAGTTCGAGCATGACTTTCTTTCTGTTATTTATTTATTTTTTTAAATTGTCGGTGCATATTTAATAATTCAAAATTGTTCTTTTCTAGTGGAACTGGCAACAATGGAAATGAACAATCAGTACATGCAGAACCCGTTTTGGAACCATCTAACTTCTCTTCTTTACTCACAATCACCTGGTGCCCCGCACTGGGGCATTCATGGTGTGGACCCAACAAAATTCCGTCAAATGCCTCAACAACAGGAAGAGGAGGAAGTTGACGAGGAAGAAATGGGCGTTGCTGAAACATATGAAGACTACATGCCAAGCAAATTAAAATTAGGCCGGAAACATCCCGACCCTGTCGTGGAAACAGCCTCATTGAGCAGTGTTGCACCAGCTGATGTATGGTACAAACTATCCTTACCCGAGGACACAATCAAAGCTGGGCATCTCTCTGCCCTGCAATTGGAAAGCATCACGTACGCATCCCAAGCGCACGAGCACATTCTGCCAGATGGTTCCCGCGCGGGTTTCCTCGTTGGAGATGGAGCTGGTGTCGGTAAGGGTCGTACGATCGCGGGTGTCATTTTCGAGAACTATTTGAAAGGTCGCAAACGAGCGATATGGGTGTCGGTGTCGAATGATTTACGGTATGATGCCGAGCGGGACTTGAAGGATATCGGGGCGGGGAAAGTGGACGTGCACGCGTTGAATAAATTCAAGTACGCCAAGATTTCCTCCGCAATCAATGGTAATGTGAAAAAGGGTGTTATCTTCTCGACTTATTCGGCTTTGATAGGAGAATCTAGTTCCGCCGGCGGAAAGTACAAAACTCGACTGAAGCAGTTGCTTCAATGGTGTGGCGCTGACTTTGATGGATTGGTTATTTTCGATGAATGCCATCGAGCCAAAAATCTCTGCCCAGTGGGATCATCGAAACCCACGAAAACGGGCTTGACTGTTTTAGAGTTACAGAATAAACTCCCCAAAGCAAGGGTAGTGTACGCTTCGGCGACGGGAGCCTCTGAACCTCGCAATATGGCCTACATGGTGCGACTTGGTATGTGGGGGGAGGGCACTCCATTTAAGGAATTCAACGATTTCATCACGGCTGTCGAAAAGCGTGGTGTAGGTGCAATGGAAATTGTTGCTATGGACATGAAGCTCCGCGGCATGTACATTGCCCGACAATTGAGTTTCCATGGGGTTACCTTCAAAATTGAAGAAGTCCCATTGCCCAAAGAGTTTGAAAAGGTTTACGATTCCAGTGTCAAATTGTGGGTGGAAGCTATGCAAAAGTTTCACGAAGCTGCCGAATTGATCGATGCAGCGAACCGTATGAGGAAGACAATGTGGGGACAGTTTTGGTCTTCCCATCAACGATTCTTCAAGTATCTCTGCATTGCTGCGAAGGTACCACACGCGGTGGGGGTGGCCCATGAGGCAATCAAATGTGGCAAGTGTGTAGTTATAGGTTTACAAAGTACCGGGGAGGCTAGAACTTTGGAGCAGTTGGAACGAGATGACGGGGAGTTAACTGATTTTGTGTCGACAGCAAAAGGAGTGTTTCAAACCCTAGTGGAGAAACACTTCCCAGCGCCAGATCGCAGTAGGATACAAAGACTCTTAGGTTTAGATTCTGCAGGTGGAGGTGGTGGTGGTGCTGGTGGTGGTAGTATTGTTGCGGTGAAGAAGCCGATGGCGAACAATGGTGAGGAAGGAAACAGTTCGGGGAATAAACGTAAACCCATGAGACAAGCGGCTGCAAAGGCAATTAAACGAAACAAGTGGTCGACATCTGATAGCGATAATGATTCGGAGAAGTCTGGTTCCGATTTCAAATTGTCTGACAACGAATCGGAAATCTCGGAGGAGAATTCTGACTCGGCCCCATCAAGCGATTTTAATCCATTCAATTCCGACTCTGATTCCGATAATGATCCATGGAGTCGTACCAAGAATAAGAAGAACAAAAAGAAGAAGACTCCCAAAAAGCGACCTTCCACTCAGGATAAGATCAGTCTGTTGTTGGCCCAGAAAACTGCACAAAAAAACAAAGCAAACAGCAATGGTGGAACGCTTTCCGGTGGAGCCAATCCTCAGGCGAATTATGCCCCGCCAAAGGATGCCATTGAAAAAGCCTGCGCAATGAAGGAGCATCTTCTGCATCAGATTGAACGCCTCGGGGAGAAATTGCCTCCCAATACGTTGGATCAACTGATTGATGAACTTGGCGGACCGGAAAATGTTGCTGAGATGACGGGACGAAAGGGTCGCGTTGTGCAAACGGAAGATGGTATTCAGTATGAATCTCGTTCGGAGGCTGACGTCCCTCTGGAAACACTCAATCTGACTGAGAAGCAGCGCTTCATGGACGGAGAGAAAGACGTTGCCATTATTTCGGAAGCTGCCTCTAGTGGTATCTCGCTGCAAAGCGACCGTCGCGTGCGTAATCAACGCCGCCGCGTACATATCACGCTGGAATTGCCTTGGTCTGCCGATAGGGCTATACAGCAATTTGGCCGGACGCATCGTAGTAACCAGGTGAATGCACCCGAATACATGTTTCTCATTAGTGACTTGGCTGGTGAACGACGATTCGCTTCGATTGTCGCTAAACGGTTGGAGAGTCTCGGTGCATTGACGCATGGTGATCGACGTGCCACTGAAACGAGGGATCTGAGTCAGTTCAATATTGATAATAAGTATGGGCGAACTGCGCTTGAAGCGACCATGAAAACCGTTATGGGGTACGAGAGTCCGTTGGTGCCGCCGCCACAGGACTATCGTGGGGATTTCTTTAAGGATGTTGCGGCTGCTCTAGTCGGCGTCGGCTTGATCGTTAACAGCGAATCGATGCCGGGCGTTCTGTCCTTGGACAAGGACTATAATAATATGTCTAAGTTCCTAAATCGTATTCTTGGTATGCCTGTTGATTTACAAAATAGATTATTTAGGTAAGTTTGATTCAAACAAAAAAATCTCGTCAATAGTCGCGTTCCTTTTACACGAAATCTCAGTAATTCTCACTTGTGACGTCATTTCACAGTTGCAAAACTACACTCTTTTGCCCTGGTTTTTACTATGTGTGTATTATAAAATTATGTACGAGATAAATCTGTGTAATGTAACCTGAGCGTTCATTTTGTACAAGTCGGTTATGACATGATCGTTTGAAGTGAGCACTTCGCATTCGAGTCAAACTCAGTTCAATGTAAAAGAAACGCGACTATTTGTTGGCATTCAAACGACAGTTCTGAATGGATTGATTTTGTAGATATTTTACCGATACATTAGCCGAAATCATGTCACAAGCAAAACGTTCCGGCCGTTTCGATCTCGGCATCTTGGATCTTGGTGCTGGCGACGAGAATGTTAAACGTGTGAAGACTGTTACGTTTCTCCGAAAACATGCTACTGGTACTGCTCCTACAGAATTACATACCGTTCAAGTCGAACGAGGTAAAGATTTTAATTTCTCTCAATTATTCTTTGAATTTGGTACAGATTGGTCCATGTATTTCAGAATCATTGAAAACTGTGAATTTTACAGTGATGGCAACCCTGTCTGCACCCCGGTGCTAATAAACACAGGTTGCACCAGGTGCAATCAAATGTTTGCACCCGCCATAACCTTAAAATTTAAAATTATTTGAATCTGACGAATCTTATTGGCGAATAACACGTCATTCAACCGATAGCACTGAATGCACCCAATTGGTGCATTCATCTTTGCACCCGGTGCAAATACCATCACTGGAATTTTATCAACCTGCAACATATTGGAATCTGTTAACAATTCAATATGTTTAGGTATGGCTTGGGAGGAAGCTCATGACAAATGGTCAGAACTGCCCGGATCCAAAGAGGGATTCTACGTTTCGCATCAAGTACGCAACGATAAGCATACGGCGATTTTGGCCGTTGCGGTCGACACTGGCTCCACCAAAAAGAAGTCTGAGAGCAAAAAAGATCAAATGTTTCTAGTCCATCGTCCTAATACCGGTCTGCAATTTCGGCAACAAAATCTTCTTGAAATTGAAAAAAAGTATACCAAGGTTCAACCGGACGAAGCCGAAGAGGCATGGAAGTCACAGCATGTTGCATCGACGACGACATGCTCACACGCGTATTGGAACGGTAACTGTCGGAATGCTCATGGTTGCGAAGTGGGTCTACGGAGACGGACTTACAATGTCGTTTCCGGGTCAGTGCTATCAGTTTGGAGTCGTGTTGAAGGTGTTTTAACGAGTCGAAACGCTGCATACAATAAAATGCAAGTTATTCGACTGAGAACTGATGATGGACTTAAAATCGTTGGTAAGTGCCGCATCTTCGCCAGATAAATTTTATTTATACAGTGTGTTCCGAAAGATTGAAATTTGTTTTCGTTGTTTGATTTTCTTCCACAGGAACCTTGATACCTAAGAATTGTGTCGAAGCTTTGACAGAAGTACTATCAGCTGATGCCGAAAAAGTGGAAGAGAAAACATTTTGAAAATTTCATCACAAAATAGCAAATTAATAGGAGAAACTGAGGTATAGGAAAACTGATTTTTTAGTTTTCTTAACTTAAACAAAAGCGAAGAAAAATGAATAAAAGATGAAAAAATGACAAGACTAAAAGACTTACTATTAACAATTACTGTAATATCAAACGTCAAACTATAATTTGACGTTTGTGTATTGTCAAATTTGACTGTCAACCCTTATGAACTTTATTGTTTTATTTATTGCAATTTTTCAATTATTTCATTCATAAGTTCTCATTGACTGTCATTTTTGTAGATTAGTTTTTGACACTCGCATATTGTAGTATCAATTTTAATAGTTTTTCTCAAAAATTAATGACAAAACTAATGTCAGAATTTTGGCAATTGCACGTGTCACATTGTATGTGTATCGAGTTTTAAAATGATATATAATATTTTGATTTGACATGTTGTATCTTATTTTCATTATTTCAATGAAAAATGAACTTATCGATTTCGTAAAATATTGTAAATTCTTAAATGCTGTGTGGTGATGTGAACTGAGTGATTTAATTATTGTATGTAATTGTTTTATTTTGCAATGAAACATATAAATATACAGGGTGTTCTATCACAGTATTATACGCAACAAAGATGTAGAAATTAACGAAAAGAACAAAAGAAAACCTATTTAAAAGACAAAAAAACGAACAAAAATTAACAATTATCATTATCAATATAATTTAGATTGACAACATTGAAGGTAATTTTATGCACACATTTAACAAATTTAATAATCAACAGATTATGTTCATTTACCAATTAAGCCTCGAGCCAATGCAAATGTCAGAAAAAATTAACGTTTTATTTAGGGATGGCATGCCGATTTGCACCGGTTCAAACAAACACAATTTGCACCGGGTGCAAACAAACTCGATTTGCACCGGGTGCAAACAAACTCGATTTGCTCCGTGTGCAAACAAACACGATTTGCACCGGGTGCAGTCAAATGTTTGCATCGGGTGCACCTGGTGAAAGGGCCATCTCTATTTTAATTTGAGAAGTTGATATTTAAATGTCTACATAAAAGCACCTTTACATTTCAGTACAAACTTTTGTTGTAATTTACGAGGTAATTTATGATTTGTTGATTTATCCAATTTCATATTGTCTATAGTAAGGGCCTGAAGTATACATATAAACAAAAACTCAAGAATTAACAATATTAATACTAGTTTTATTAAGTTATTAACTTTTTGTTTGTTTTATTTCTATTTGATATTTCTCATTGTATTTTTGATGATAATTATTAGTTTTTGTAAGGATATTTTAATTATTAAAATCGAGTAAAAAATGAGGAAACACAAATAGAATGCAATAAAAGCAACAAGTAGTAGCTCGACAATTATTAATTCCAGTGTTAAGTAAAAATTTCATGTGAAAGCATACCATAAATTATAAATTCTTAAGAACAAAACACAAAAATAGCAACCAAATGTGAAAGAGAAGAAAATTGGGGAACCAATTGCAGACACATAATTTAATTTACAAATTTTGTAGGAAAAAATACAAAACAAATTTACAAATAGTTATTATAATTTATTATTTATAATAAAATCAAGTGAGTAATAAATGCATATATTGTTTTGCGCCCATTTAGATACAGGGTGGTTGAGCAATTAGTAACCAACGAATTAAGCCTCGTTCTCACTTGCGAATACTCGGAAAAAAATTTGCGAATATTCGGAAATCGCATTTTTCACGTTTTTGATGGTTCTCAGTGAGAATAATTGGTCCGATTTTTTTCCGTATAATTCTTACGGCGAGGTTGACAACTGTCCCGCAACTTTTTGAAACGGATGGGAGTAAACCCAGGTTTTCAAAAATTGCGAATATTCGCAAAAAGTAGGAATGATTTCAACTTCTTCCGATGGCTGTCAAACGTTTTTTTCTGAATATTCGCAAATGAGAACGAAACTTTACCAAACCGTTTGAGATGCAAAAAAATATTTGAAGTAAAAGTTGACGTTTCTTGCATTCTACGCACTTTCCAGATACAGGGTGTTACTTTGTTTTCTAAAGGGAACACCCTGTATGTTATGACATTTCCTGAAAGATCCTTTTAAATGCTGAATAATGATACCCCCACTTGGTATACTTCGGGTCATTAGATTTATGTTGTAACGTTTAAATTTATGAAAATCAACGGATGGACTGGCCATAGGAACGTTCCGGAATTTCCCGAGAGGCCGGAGGCAGCTGCTAGAGCCAGAGCCAGTCCGTCCTGTTCGTTGTACTTAAATTTGCCGACAAGTGAACATCCCAATGGTGTGGGCTGCGTTTGTTGTCTTCACGTGACACGTGAATTTTCTCAAGTCCGTCCAGTTCGTGAAGCACTTGGTGCCAGCTATCTTTCCAACATTTGTTCATTTTCATTGGTATTTTCATTATTTGCTTTGACTCTTCCCTTCTTTGGCGCACTCCTTTGAAGAATTGCAAGAATGTTTTGATCGATGAGTATGAGTATGATATTTTCATATAAGACAAAATAAATGTCAAAATAAGTTATACAGTGAAGGGAAAGTTAATATTAATTTTAAAAAATACTTTCGAAATTACCAAATTAGCTCGAAACTAGCTGAAATGTATATCAAGTAGATAAGCTTTAGATTTAAATGATGAATTAATCCGGACTTAACATGGTGCGCCAGAAAAAAAATCTGTGCGTTAAATTCGCACGGCATCACTTTACGACCATATCCACTACGATTTCGTAGAAATCATCGATCTTAAAAGTAATTTTGATCCGCAAGAGGAACTACGACTAGATATCACTAAATTTCTGTGCAATTTCTACGTTCCGATCAAAATTACTTTTAAATTACTTTTATTCTACGACATCGTAGATTTTTCTTATTATCACTGAAATTAGAATCCGGTCCATTTAAAAGTTATTGCTGCTCCTCCCTTTCTGTAGTCTTTTTTTTTTCTTCACAATATTATGAAATTGGCA
>JARJEB010000117.1:0-14182 GCA_030264535.1 Liometoxenus newtonarum
TTTCTATATATCTGTTCATCAGGTATGATGTTTTTAGACATTTACCATGCAAAATATATGTAAAAATTTGCCAACAGCTAATTCATAAGTTGATTATCAGGTTTGCAATAGGGGGAGGGGCGCCATGTTAAATCTCCATAAAGAGGTGGGCCTAGAATCCGCTGTTCCCTTCTACTGAAGTTTATGATGTCCTATAAGAATATTTTGACTAAAATATCAACTTGTCCCTTTTTATTGATTAATGAATTTGAATAATAAATAGAATGACGCAATGTTGAATAAAAAGTGGAAGTTTGATATTCAGCATGCATTGCATCACGAATTTTTCGAATGACTTATACGAGAACAAAAATCGCGGAAATTCTAGAACATATGATGAAATATTTGATGTAAATTTTTGTAATAACCTTTATTGTAATATATTAATATTTATTTGTATTAAGATCTTCGTTTCTGTTTGACCCGATCTACAATGTTACCAGGCGATTATCTGCCAATTTCTGAACACCCTGTATACTAACTTAATAAGAATTAAGAAGTAATATAATGGAGTTTGTGCATGAATTTTAAAATTGGAAATAACTGCCAAAAATCGTTAGTATAGAACTAATTATACGACATGGTACTAACAATAACTTTTTTTAAAATTTAATTGTTGTTAAAAATTGTTCTTCAAAATCCACCCTAAGATTTAAACTGTACTATGCCGCGGAAAATAAAAATGATTCATCGCTTTGTCGACCTATACCTTTTCAAGGGCGAATCGGGCCAAATGAACTAAGCGTCAGGCCCAAAGACTGTTTTCGGTCAGGCTAGAGCGTCAAAACGATGCCATTTTTTTAAAAATTTGGCTCTTCTCACTGGAAAGTCTGCCGACCCATGAGTTATCCTATATTTTATTAACCGACTCGAATTCTTGAAAACATCTTGGTTGATTCAAATATTCGTGTTTAAAAGATGTAAACCGGGGTCTTTCGATATCAAGACAAGAAGTTTTGAAAATCAAGAATCTCGCGAAACCTTTTTGGTGAAACCCTAAGGTATACACACTGTAAACTAATCTGACTGATTTGGAACTGGTCGAAGCAATTTGGCACTGCTCTGAGCAGTAAAGATGTACAAATTAAAAAATATTCAAAAAAAATCGATGAATTTAATTTAGCAACTACAAAAGGGTCATTAACTTTTAATTCCAGCGCAACACGGCACGGACTTGAATGTTTGTTTTACTAGAGTGCTTGAATGTTTGTTTATTTTGCTTTAACTTCTTAAAAATGAATAATAAAGTTGAGAAATGTTGATATATTTTCGATCAACTTATTAGGATATTAATGAGTCAACGAACCAGAAGTTATTATTGGTCTTTAAGACATTTTGAAACAATTTATAAGTGCATTCCTTTCTGTCTGTTCGAAAAATATATGATTTTCGTCCGTCCGTTGTACGAAAACATGAATTTATATTTCAAAATTTAAACCAATCAGCAATAAAAAGGATTTGCGTAAGTGTGTGTATTGTGGATTGTGGCTATAAACACGGAACTGTGATGCTGCGCTTGACAAATGACAAATAGGTGATTAATAATAACAAATACCATGTTTTTTTTCGTAATTATTTTCATTTTCTTCTTGTTTTTGTTTGTTTTCTTTTTCGAATGAGTTTTTTTATAATGAACAACAGCAGTTTCTTGTTTATTATTATTAATATAACGATTCTTAAAACTAATAATAAAAATAATGTTTATAATGCTTAAATGCACAAAGCTATTTACAATTTACAAGTTTCTTCAATTATGCACTGATTTCTAAACTTATCGGATAAATTCTGCAGTAAAAGAAGAAAAACAGAAGTTTTTGTGAAGTGAAGTGAAGATATCACCAACAACATAAGTTAACTTTCTTTCTTGCGTTAATTTTAAATGATTTTTCCCAGGATTTTTAACTGACAAACAAACACCATTTTTAAACTTTTAGTAAAACTGTAAAAGTATAGTTTTGTTGATGAGATTTTGCCTTTTTTACCATAATTAGGATTCTATGTACAGTAATAGATATAGGTACAATAATTTAAAAATACAAGAAAATGTAATAATGTAGTAAGTATTAGGTAGTTACACTTACTATAGTTAGAAGTTAGCTATAGTTGTAGTCTATATAACATTTGGTAAAATTGCAAATCATTAACATCAGCTTATGATCAGAAATTAGAGAAATGAATAAAGAGAACTCACTTTCTTGCTTCATTGCCCAATTTGGTTAAAATTAACGTAAACAAGTTATTAATAGTAAGTATCTATAGTAATAATGAAACTTTAATAACATAATAGAATAGATAGTAGATAACAAGTAATTTGCTATTTTTGTAATTTTAAATAAATAATTAAATTCTTGTGCATTTATTGCAAATATGTACTGTGCCTAATAATATTTCAGTTATTTGTTATTCTTTGATTTGAAACTCTTTTTCTGGAAAATAGTTGAAAAGAAATGTTTCGTCGATTATTTTTAATAGATATAGGTACTTAAATAGAACAATCGGCATCAGTCTTTGTTTGGTTACCAACTCTTCTAATTAAAGAAATAAATAATTCCTTATTATACATACATAATTAAAAGCGTTTACTTTTTGCCGCAGTAAACAATAAGAAAGAAAGATAGATAAAGAAACAATTATTTTACGCTTCTATTTTCTGGTGATGCAACATAATAATTAAAATTAATAAATAACTCGTTAAAAATTAGCCTTCGCGAAAATTAAACCAATAATACATAAAAATTATAAGTATCTCGATTCATGAAACAAGCAATTGATAGAAATTATGTTAAGGTCTATTAATTGTTAAAATAAACAAAAATAAAATTTCTTGAAAATCAAATTTCTAATAATGATGAATTAAAAAATGGCGAAGGCCGATTGATAATTTTCCTCATTGTTGTTTGAAATTAAATAAAATATAATTTAAAATTGCTTTCCCGCTCAAATTATTGTTTTTGCTACGTTACATAAGTTGTTTCGATACTATTTACATTACACCATAATAGATCATTTCTTTTTCTCAATATCAATAGTAGTTTAGGTGTGTGTTATACTCTGCGTTACCTTTTCGAGTTGCCATTGAAACAACCTTTGAATTTTGATTACCGCGTAGACTCCTGCGAGGCAGAGAAGAAAGTAGTTGCATTGGAAATACTACAAATGTAACGCAGAGTATAGTATACTCTCTACACATATATTCGTACATTATTTATCTATAGGCATTATAGGCGTTTTTCTTTGTATTATTATAGTTTAGTTAGTAAATAATAGTTTAGTTTAAGTGGTAGTAGTAATAGTATTAAAACACAGCTCCATTTTTGTATCCTTGCACATTAAAAATAGGTCTTTGCACTTTTGCAGAGAAAATTCTTCAACGACGGTAAAAATTATTCAACAATCAACAACAATTAACAATTTCCTAATAGTTTAATTTCCTTTTACAAAATTTCTAGCCTGCAGATAATTCTTGAAATTGATACCAACACGTAGGTATTATTTATTACATTGAGATTTCAATCTTTTTATTAAAAATGTGGAAATGTTTAATTGCTGTTGTCAGTTGAATCATTAATTAAATTACTTTATAAATCGTCCTCATATAAACTGCACTCTGGTACGAGTTGATCGTAAGTCCTCGACTGAAACTGGCGATCTTCTCGCGACAACCATGGATGATGAAAGATATCCTCGGAGGTGATACGTTCGGCAGGTGTTCGGCGTAGGAGTGAACGAATTAAACACCTCGCTCGGGTCGATAAGCATTCGGGGATGACGAAATGACCACGGGAGATTTTTGCAAAGAGGCTTGTGTGTTCCGAGTCATTGAACGGATATCTGTAACAAAATAATACGACAAATTAATCAATAAACTCCTTTTAAATACTTATACTTTTTAAAAGAAAACGAGAAATGCGTGCAGCGATACTTTTTTTCCTCTCAAAAAGGAAGGAAAAATGGGGGAATTAAGTGGCAGACACGTGCGTGTACTTTACTTTTTACTTCTTTTGATAGGATCGTTGAGGGCTTTTTATTGGGTGGGTACCTAATAAAGAAACGACTAAATGAACCCCTTAATGACACCTGCACGCACTTGACACGAGTACTCTGTAGTTGTGTACACTGTACTTGACTCGTTAGTTTGGGAAAAAGAAAACAGTGAAAAGGGGGAGCGGTCACACAACAAATGCACTTATTTTAATTTCATCTAAAATAGCTATGATGGTTAATTATATACATGAGGGCCGCCACACTTTGCACAGTCGAAAATAAGTCAAAGAAAGCAAAATGTTTGAGACAATACCTAAAAAGAAAACGTAGACATCCGCAATTTTCTGTACAAAAGTACCACTTATTCGATCGTTTTGTAACTATGTAAAAACTTGAATTTAAATTAGGGGCAACTAAAAGTTGAAAAAATAAATGCTAGAAGCACGAGCAGCACATGAAGATGAAACGAAATAAAAATATGCATAAAATTATATATAAAATTAAATGAGGACTTAAAAAACTTAGGTAAGTAAAAAAAGTTTGAACGTTGTAATCTTGTAATGATGAGTTAGTTTCGTAAAATTGTAAAAGGCGGACGTAGCAAGGCAACATATGGTTTGCGATCCATCCAAAGTTTGCCATCCGATGTTCTTTTCGAGCACTGATCAAGCAAGTTCTTCGTTCGCAGTTATCTGACTACGATTAGTCACATATTATCGTCGTACATTCTCACAAAAGACGAAAAGATGAGTCCTGGGGCCCCCTAAAATTTATAATGTCCGTTCCTCACATACTCACATTCAACCGCGTAGTTGCAACTTTTACAAAAATTTCTGTCTTCTATATTTAATACACGTTTACAAATATATTCGAATTGTTGGACTTTAACATATCTACATTTTAAGTTTGAGTTTTGTGCATGTTGAGTTGACTGGCTTCACCTGTTCGCTATTCCATGTTCCCAAGAAATGTTCCTTCTTAAACTTTACTACTTGCTTGCTTGCTTGCTTACTCTTTTATAAATTCAAAATATCCGAACCAAACTGAACGGACGACAGGACGACATATGGAATATCCGTTAGGGTTCATAGAGTATTTTATGCTGAGAATGACTCGACTCATGGGAGGATTCATGGGCATGGGAAAGAAATACGAAGCAAAAATGCATGAAATATAACTGCTACCTACTTAAGTAACAAGTAAAGTATAAAGAGACTTAAGACATTTTAACGTTTTCTTTTAATGATATGCAAAAAAGAAAAAGATAACATTTTTAATTATGCGAGATGAAAAAGCCACGGAAGGAAGTTTTGGGATTAAGTACTAGAAATTTCTGTTAATAGCAGAATTATAATTTTAATTTGAGTGCTTTTTTGCACGAGATGAGTAAGAATTTAATATACATACTGACGTCAATTGTGTGGCTGACGTTTTTCAACTTGAAAAACACGTTTTTTTGCGAATGCGAAACGTCTTCCTGTTTATATTTATTTATATATCTGTACATGTGTAATAAGTACATTCGTTCGATGATCGTGTTTGATATACGAAATAGGAATGCCAATAAATTTGGTAAATAAAAGTTGAACGCATGCAAATAAGTCCTGTTTTTGTACCGCAACAAAAGATACTTAAAAACCACAAAAAAAGCAAAAGATAAAGATAACACCTTATTTACTAAATTTTAAAACTGTTTTAAAACATCGTTCTTTCGTGAGTAATCAAAAAATAATAATTAAAATAAACGAATGACAAAATAAATATAGGAATTTCAGAATAAAAAATCGGTACGGGATCACACCGCATAAATTTCGAGAACTAGTACCTAATTTTCATCTGAAAGTGCTAATTTTCTGAATAATTTCCACTTTTCAATAAAAATTACTTTTACGATAGACGAGTTCTTCTAAAACGTAGCAAAGTTGTGACTTTTTGATGTAAACTGAAAGATTTACATTTAATTCTTGGTAGTATAAACAAGAAAAAATCCTGTAGAACGAGTGCACCTGCCGCAATTAATAAATTAGAAGGCAAAAGTCTGAAGGTAGAAGGCAAGGGCGCAAATGCAAAAGTTAGTCTTGTCTTCGGTCCAAAAGCAGAAAAGAAGACAGGACACCAAGTCTTGGACGATAAGATAAACCCTTCAAAATCTACACCTGCCTCGTGCCCGCATGCATTCGAATAGAAAACAGGCAAACCTGTAGGTAGACAATTCACAAATACTAAAATGCTAACAAAACAAAAAATGAATTTGGACCTCAAGAACCCAGGTAGAAATACAAAATTTAGTTTCAGTTCAGTCAGGTTTGTAGCAAAACGATGAAGGGGGAAAAACGGCAGCACGCACATTGCTTTAGTTTTTTTTAATGGCGCTTTTCTTCTCTTTTTTACTCTTTTAGTTTATTTAGTTGCATAGCTTAAATTGCAAGAACTTCGGCAGTCAGAAAACAAAACGAAACAAATGTAATAATGTAAGAATGGGAAGAGCAGCATATAGAAACAAAGGAGAAAAAAACTTAAGCTTAAACTTACAAACCCATTGCATTTTTTTGAAGTAAAAATAGATGTTGTTCACCTGCTGAATTAACGAGAAGCACCCTTTGACTTCGAACTTTTAAGACTCCTAAACGAAACGTCTTTTTGGACTTTTCGGCCGGTCAATTCGGATTTCTTCAACGAAAATATATCAGAAAAATCAGTTAATGGGACAGCTTCCACCTGCCATGTCTTTACTTTTATACAATGTCAAAGTATATATTTCAGTTTTTACTTTCTCTACTGCAGGTGCTTGAATTTTGATTACAAAACCATTTAAAAAATAAAGGAAGAGCAAGAAGCAAGAAAAAAGTGAAAACGATTTCAAATTTTTAGGATTATCAAAATATTACAACATAGAAACAGATTTTCTTACCTTCCAACGAGCATTGTGTAGAGAATGACACCCAGTGACCACATATCAGCTGCCTTGCCGGAATAATGAGCGCCCGCTTTAAGGATTTCTGGACTAACGTACGCAGGACATCCGCGCTTGTCATGCAGCCAATCACTATCCGGTTCTTCCAATACAACGGCGTCTTCTAACGATTCCAATTTTAATTGTGTCCTGAAACAAAGTAAAATAACCAAATCAATATCACTATAAATCGATAATATTCCCAAACTCGTATAAACTCTAACTAAGTCGTTATCTTTTCCTGTAGTTTATTGACTTAGTCACTAGTTTGCTTGGTTGATTATAATATAAGAAATGAAATCAAACTTATGAAATTCCCAATCTCTATAATTCTAATATGTTATGTTTAACTATATGACATATGCACATTAATGTAGTACATATATTAAATTAAACTCCGGCAAACATAGCAACATATCAACATAAATATTAGTATGGTTATGCAAGTTGCAAGCTTATTTGTTAAGTTTGTTACAATGTTACCACGTTGGGTTCGTTGGTAAAGTAACTTGTTACATTAACTCAACTCAACCCAACCAAAGTGACTCGCAAGTGGACAGGAAAGTTGCGTTTTATAATAATATTTAATGTTGCAAAATGTTGGTTGGTTGGTTGGGCTTTGGCATTTATTTTCATAAGACGTACGCCTTTTTATGTGACACAATAAGAGCAATAACTTATTCTTATTATGTATAGGTATAGGTACATAAATTAAATTCAATTAATATTTCATCTATTTCATCAAAAATTCAGTTCACTATTAAAATTTTCCAATCAAGCCGACATTCGACGTTTTGTGATGTGATAACTTTGATAATTGATAAGTTCGAGCAAATATTTACAGTTTTCATTTAATATTAAAAATATATTTAAGTTATCTCACAAAGTGCGCAAAATTTTTAGTTAGTAAATGACGATTTCAACACTTTTAGAGCTTGCAAGGCAAAAACCTTTGTAGAAACGAAATTAATAATTTGCTCACGTTTTCGCACATTCATAAAATTCAATTTGACTTAACATAAAATTGCAATCGCAATACGAGCACAATAATACGCGAGCTGTAATTATATATAAGTAAGTATATACTAATAACAAATCTCATCTCACTCTTTCTCTTGTAAAATTCAATCTTTTCATTTCAATTGCCAATTTCTCTCATACTATATATCAATACATACCGGGTGGTACAGCATAACGGTGAACATAGGGAATTTACAGCAGGAATGTGCAAAAACATGATATACTGTGTAAATTCCATATGTTCACCCTTATGCCCTACCACCCGGTATAAATGTAACAGTGCACCAGAGGCAGATTGATATTAAAAAGTTTGCCAATAGTAGGTATGAACCCATATACGTCAAATATATATCTACGTAAAAGTTCGAATGTACCAATCAATGATTTAACACATAATAACAATTTGAAATTCGAATTTGTGTAGTTTATGAAACGAAAACCGATTCTGAAATTTAAACGCGCCAGTTTATGAAACATTATATATTATAAGTATGATATTACTTAATGTTGGTGTAGTGTTTTGAAACCTATATACCGATTGCCAACCTTATATTCGCGTTACAGTTTATCATTATTTATTCATAATTGGAATGAACAATAAGTTATAGGTATATATACTATGATAATATTAGAAATGAGCGGAAATGTGCGATGAATTTCTATATCTAATAAAATTTCCACAATGAAAAATATTAGGTAAATTTTTCCTGGAATTTTACGTTTTGGATACCTATGACTGTATAAAATGTAATTGTTTAAATTTAAGTCACGCAATAATTTCGTTTAGATACAAAATTGACGCCTTTCAGCGTACAACTGCTGTTAGCACATTTTATAACTTTTCCACATCGGCAATGAATGCATGCAATGCAATCATCGATGATTTCAACGTTTCAACCGAAAATTGCATCACAAAACCGATTGTGGACATATCGGGACGAATAAAATATGGAATGTTATTACACATCACAACTCACAACAGACATAAAGTCATCGTCATCATAACCAAAATAAAATTTAAAAAAAAAATCTTATAAAAAAGAAGTTACTTCATTATTTCAATATGCAAGGCAACATGATGAAGTTGCATACAAAAAGGAAAGAGTTTTATTATGTTAAATAAAGGTGTAGTCAATATATTGTAGTTGATGATGTGATAGCATCAGCACATGCCCAAAGAAATATTTCGTTCAGTGCGCTGGTTAATAATTTAGTAAGTAATAACTAAGTGAGTAGTAAACTAAACTGTGAGCAAAGAATGAAATAAGAAGCAAACAGTGCGTTGCCACACCTGAAAAACAAGGTGTGTGTTTGTGTGTATTGCTTACTTATTAGCTTTACCTTTAACCAGCAAGTTTCGTTTCAGTATATATTTTAATTTAGGTGTTGCTTTAGTTATTTCGAGTTAAGTTAGAATAAAATTAAGAAATAAGCGCACTTGATTTTTTTTCTTTTTGAAAAATGAGATTAGGAAAACTGTTTGTCTGATGGTGATGACTGTCTGTCATTATATCATTGTTTCTTCATCATTTACTTTACACCAACATGCCTGTTGATAATTATAATAATTACAATAATTGCAAATCAAATGAATTTCACCAACATCAAGAGAGATTTTAAGTTATGCTGTTTTTGATTTTGAATACTTAATTAATTCGATTCAGTTGTCAAGAAATTTAATACAGAAAAAATAAAATACTTAATTCGTTGTTTTTAAAGTTTAAAACTTTCTTTTCTTTCACCGCAACTATATACAATTCAATGCGAAAAAACGTCTAATGTATGCATCGTTTTGTGCTTATGTAATTTTTACTTTCTTTTTGCGTTAGCTCATTGCGTTTTGTAGTTATATTGTTGCAGCAAATTTAATTAAAAATTATGCACTTTCTTCAAAGTTTCACAAATAAGTTACGTTAATAAAGCTTGATGACAAAAAAATATTAGAACAGAAACACGGATATAATTTACAAAATAAGAAAACATGTAATGCGCGTTTTAATAGACAAGAAACTAGGAAGAAACGAACGTGAACTGGGAAGTGAATACAAAGAAAGAAAGCAATGAGAAATCAAACAAATAATGCACAAAAGAATAGAAAAAAAATTGCGATTTTGCACATCGACGCACCAGGAAGTTAGTTATACCAACGAATTACTTATTATCCAATCTCAACACCCTGTATTTAAGAGTAAAAGGTGATAGTTTTATTCATTTTACTTCTGTACTTTTATATAAGTGCCTATCGGTTACTTTTTTTTAGTAGATTAAGTTACTACATTAACATTTCGTCATAAAGCACACTTACTTATATATAGGTAACGAAATAAAATGTACTTTCTCCACTTCCACTCCGCAATCGTTTTCAACTAAAATTCACCTTACCTACTACATCAACAAATAACATTAGCAACAGCCACAAACTATAGCTGCAACTTGATATACGAGTATGTTATATGTGAGTGAACACACATGTGTCTGTCTCGAGTTCAGTAAACTTATCAAAACGCGATAGCAAAACCAATTGTAATAGGAATAAATACTATGTGCTAATATATAGTTACAGTTACAGCTATAACTGGCTGGTTAGCGATAATATTGGATTAGGAATTGACGCAAAACAGTTGCTCACATACGACTCGCACAATACAGAAAGAAGTAAATTCAAAATTGTAATGAATTTAGAGGCAAGTGGTAAGGGGACTTTAGCGAAAAGAGCAACGAACGCACCCGGATCTTATGCCATGTTATGCCATGTTATTTTCAAATTTTTTCACTTTTTTAAATTTTTTTCTGAAGTAATCGGACACGGTCGGTATTAAAAATTATCAGAATGGGTTAAAAATGGTCCTAATTAAGACTATGATTTTTTTCTTTGCAAACAATAGCGCAGGAGACTCATTAACATGACCTAAAGTTTTTAACATGTAAATCTCCATGGCCACATGATAAATGAATTTACTGTATGGATAAGTATCATAAATTTTGCAATTATAATCAAGAATTTCATGAAAGAATCCTTATTTTAAAATCTCGCAGATAGAAATCTTGTTTTGTCTTGTCAGAATTCATAAAAATAAAAAACATCTCCTGAAGCCCAAACTTTACTTAATTTCTAACATTTAACTATAAATATACTAATAATACTGTTTTTAAAATGGAAGAGTTCCCAAAAATTAGCAATTTTGTTCAAATCGGTTTCAATTTGGAAGAAACATGAAAATCAAGAAAAAATAATAAAAATTTGAACGCCCCGTATATTCCTAAACGTAAAATATTATAAATATACGAAAATGTCAACGACCGTCGTACTTTCTATGCATTTCTTCACCTTTCCTCGATCGGTATCCTCGTTTCGCGCGTTTCATTCGTTCAATGCCCGGCCGACCGCCTGTTCGCGTCCACCCAACAATCTACTTACTTATTAATCCACGAGTTTGCCTACATCTACAACTTCGACGCTAGAAATTTTTTGCACGAGCTCATAACGATATCGCAATTTAATAGAAATTGTATTTGTGCAAATTCCACAACTTTCTTTTCGCATTCAACATTAAATTTTAAATTTCCTCATCTCATATACGAACCATATGATATGCCAGTTAAACGCTGGTTTTATTTAATCAAATCCAAACATTAATTGCTTAACTTAAAAAATTAAAAATTAAGATATTGCTTAAGTGATTTGAAAAACTTTTAGTACTTTATGTACTGATGTAATAGGTAGGCTGGTAGGCACTTAAATGTGTAGTAAAAGCAAAAGGTATGATGTGTTGTCGAAGTTTAAAATTTGTTAATGTTTGTTAATATTGGTACTTATAGAATAAATAAGGCGCGCCCAGACAAATATTGATAACGCCACAGGACCGAACCCGAACGTCACAAATATTGCACTGCAAGTCTCAATAAGTAAGATGATTTTAATATAAGTGATAATGTTTTTGTTTATATACTTTATGCAACTTCAAGTACCAGGTATTTCGAAATTTTTCAATTCAATATGAGGAAATTTTGTCGAAGTAAGTAAATAAATATACTTCTAAATGTCTCAATGTTTCGTGATCCGATTTACGACTTAAATAAAAGTAAGTAGGTACCTATATATACACACAAAATTTTTATTTATCTGAGGTGCAATCCAAAATTACTGAACGTATTTGATAAATATTTAGAAAATTTGGAATTCTATGACATTCGAACAATTGTATACTTTCTCTTCGAAAATTCGAAGAGATTGTGTATGGGTCTAGGAGAATTGCACGAAAGCAATTGACCGAAATAACAATTCCCCGAAAGGATAGTTGCCTGAAAATGAAATTCCCCGAATTACAATTGACCGAAATAAGAGTTGCCCGAAAATTCAGAAAGCAAACCAAGTGCGCTAAAACCAAGTACGTTGTGTGTGTTTACCACTAACTTCTCGTTAACCCCAATAAGGACTAACTCCCTTCCCGAACTGGGTTAACAAAATAATATTTTCGGGCAATTCTCATTTCGGTCAATTGTAATTCGGGGAATTTTATTTTCGGGCAACTATCCTTTCGGGGAATTGTTATTTCGGTCAATTGTTTTCGGGCAATTTTCCTTCGGGCAATTGTTTTCGGGCAATTTTCCGGGACCCCTTGGATAAATATAGATTGAATTTCGCAGGCCGACCTACACGGGCAACAAAAAAATTGTTTAGATAAGCATTAACAATTTTATATGTATAAAGTTATCATTTTGCCATTGAAAGTGGTTTACGCATAATTAATGCAGAGTGATCCAAAATGAATGACTGGCATCTTGTTATCTGCGAGTAATTCATAAATAATTTTTGTTTATTTATAAATAACTCACACCCAATCAGATGTCAAAGATTTTGGATCTGAATCTGACCATCGTGTGGCATGATTTCTACCTCCTTCGTGTTTACTTCGTGCATATTTAACATTTGAAGATTTAGGAATGTTTATCTGAAATATTTTGCATATAAAATTCGACATGTTATTGAGGAGTGCTTTACAAACATAATGAATATGCATATATAATTGTTATTAATTAGCACCAACTTTTATTTTAACTTAAGACGATGTAGGTAAAAATATAATTTCGATTTGGTCTTCGTATAAAATTAATCTTTAATGTTTCTTGAGCCTGGTAGTAAAATAAATAAACCTCGAAATAAACGAACTCAAAAACTACACGCGTATGAAAGTATATGTACCTAAATAATGTAGATTCCGTGATCTAAAGTAATAAAATCTATTAAAATGTAGTTGTGCAACGTCAGTTTTCTTAGGATTTTAATTGGATTCGATTAATAATTTTTAATATTTCCACTATGACTAATTATTAATATACCTGCATACTAGTATACTAGTATATAAATACAATTAAGTATAAGATTTTAAATGCATTCGCGTTCATGTACATATAAAAATTGCTCTCCAAAATACAGTTTGTGAGTATGGTAGAAATATTATATTATATTTTCGATACCTTATTTTAAATTAAGTTAAATATTACATATAGCCATTGGAAGTTAAATATCTTTAATGAAAGTTGAAAAAGAATTTAATTTTTTCACGGCTGTATGATTTTTAAACATTACGAATGTGTTAATAACTAATAGTAGGTTATTGATTTAAATTTTGAAAGTGTCTATTAACGGGGCCGCACCGTAACATATGCTTGTAACCTAAGCGTCGGTGCAAGCATGCGCAAACGCATTCGGCTGGATGCACGGAGAATGCAACGTAATCGTAATTAAGGCTTCCGTAGTTCTACACCGTAGTTATAAGCGACGTCGGGCGGGGTTACTTTTGGGATGGGAGACCGATGCTATAGAAATATGAATTTAGTGCACCGACGATTAGGTCACAATAAGCATATGTTACGGTGCGCCCCGGTAAATACACTTCCTTAAATTTTAGCTTATATAACTTTTTAAAATTTGCTTTCATAATAAAACCATTATAGTACTGAAAGCGGTTCGTTAAGGCATCTATCCTTCTATATTTATCATATACAATGCTTTAAGATTTTCTTAAGAGACACTTGAAGATGGAAAATTGGGAGGCAGAATAGAATAGACAAAGCTAGCAATATACTATTTCAAGCAAAAATGACGGAAAATTGGAGGCAGAATAGGATAGACAAAGCTAGCAATATACTTTTTAAAATACACCATTAGGAAATTTCTTTTTT
>JARJEB010000118.1:0-11073 GCA_030264535.1 Liometoxenus newtonarum
CATCGGAACATTCAATCAATGATTATAAAACGATTTTGACCCAAACTGTCATCGCCATGACACTGATGCAGATACTTGCCTGAGCGCGAATGTAGTTTGGTTACCATAGTTATGACTATTCCGCATACCTTTTTACTTTTGCTTGCTAGTGCGGCTAAAATTCGGGTCGGCTGTGCCGATGAGCAATTGTAAACTTTCTGGCTAACTAAGCTATGCCGAAACTTTGCCATTTCATACTTCCCGTAAGAAAAATCGTCATCGTTACCTAAGCTGTAAAAGGTTACCATTTTCTTCGTTACACGATAAGTGTTTGTAAATTTATTCGAAGATTTCTCTTATTTTCATTGATCAACCACAAAGTATTTGCTGAGACTTTTGCAATTCTCTATACTTCCATTCCAAAAGTAAGAGCATGAAAGTATTATGTTAAGTGTGAGAATAGGTGGCGCATTTGAATATTTTCCAACTTTAAGTCGCCGGGTCGCTGGGGAGGATTTCCACAAGTGGCATCGTTGGCACGAAAGTTTTTCCAAAATTAAGTTTTTCCTATATAGTTAGTCGTGCTAGGTAAGGAAGTAAGTGATCAATGGACTGCCTACGACTACAAACTTGCGTGTGTAAAAGTAGAAAAGTTGGGGAAACCTTTACTATTCGGTAAACTGGGCGACGGTTCGGTTCCGACACGGTTTTATGTAAATGTGAAACGCTTTTTAACACTTTTAACGACAATTTTCAAACTGTTTAGGGAGGAAACACTCTAGCACAAGAAAACATTATCATGACATATATTTTACACTCAATTATAGTTATTTTAAATTTTAAATTATTCTTTTATTTTGCTCTTTTAATAGTAGTACCTATTTGGATTCTTCCAAGGCGCGGGGGGGGGGGATATGGGGGTTAGAACCCCCTCCATTCGCTCTTTCAAATACGTATACATTACAGACACAAACTTTAAAAATAACAATTTTTTGCAAAAATAGTAAATGCAGGGGATAAACCCCCCTCCACATGGCCCGATCCTGGATACGCTGCTGGATTCTTCAGATTCTTGTTCACATACAAGAATTAAATTTATATTCATTGACGTTTGTAAAATAATCATCAGGGATAGGTAAATTTTAATGACTTCCAGAAATAAAAGCTAAGGTTATGTCGGCGTCATGTCAGATTTCATGTACTTATTAGTATATTGTGAAAGTTAGAGACAAAGTAACAAAATATAATTTATATAAGTATAAATACAAGCATACTCGTATCAACCTCACGATTTTCCGCTATCGCGCGTTTACTAATTGTAATTAAAATCAAACCTAACTTTTAATTAAATGAAGTAATAATTAAAAATATTATAATATTTTGATATAAAATGGAAATCTAGATAATGTAGTGAGAGGGCCGCTAAATAATTTATGTGATTTTGTCTCAAAAACTAAAATAACTTCACTTCTTTGTTTTACCTTGTTGCCAAATATCATAGAGTATGTACATAGTTCACTAACAGATGGCGCAACTTTGCGCGAAGTATTAACTTTTGTATTAAAAATTGCATGAAAATAGCAGCAAGGAATTCATGCGGTTATCTAATAGTTGCCGCTTGTTCTAATAATTCGTAATTGCTCAGTGATTTAAACACGATATTATGATAATTTTTATCTCTAATCTGAAACTTGCCTTTAATAATGCGAAACTGCGTGTAGAAATTCTCAATTTTCTTTATAGCCGGCATGTAAATACACCGTTACTGTTTGTAGATTTTCACAAACATTTAATACAGAATAAACAACTCGATATAATGAATAATTTACATTTCAAAATCGGAAATTTGCTTAAGTAATGATTTAATATTCATGTATTCGGAAGATGGGTACTAACCGTCCCTCTCAAAACCAAAAGGAAGTGAACCGACAACTATATAACTAGAACTAAAATGAGGAACCAACAAAATTACAGTTGATCCTTAGTGAAATTCCCTTAGTTTTGCTTTGCGATTGCGATATCCTCGGTTTCTATATGGTCTTTCCCTATCCACATACACAACAACAAATTATTTACAACTGATTGAACCCGGTTTCGTAAATATGTACAAATAACTAAACTTTTCAATTGTGTAACGTTAAAACGTCTGTTCTTGTATCCACTTTTACAATTTTCATTTAAAGCACTGACTATAAGTTTTCCTTAGGCTTAATGAGAAAAGTTTCACCATAGGTTATTAGTTAGCTAAAAAATTGACAATGCTGTCAATGCTAAAAAGTAAAAACTATGGAAACACAACAAACCAGCCAAAGAATGTTGAAATGAACATTTCAGTACTTAGTTCTGATTTTGTATGTCATATCAATCAGGATTGTGGCAGTTTTGTTTTAAACTGGAAAAATCTGGTCGAAGAAAAAGCAGCGTACATAATGCGATTGCAAAACTTACATTTCCATACACGCGCTATGTGCGCAACACTTGACTTCATTTGGTCCTTCGAACATCGCGCTCGTGAGAACTTGAATACTTTCCAACCATATTAAATGAATAAATATTATAGCACTGCTCTATAGTCATTTGGAAAGTAGCAACAGTAACAAACCAAATCAAACCAAAACAAAGTTTCGCCATAGGTTAGTTAGCTAAAAAATTGACAATGCTGAAAAGTCAAAACTATGGAAACACAAAAAACCAGCCAAAGAATGTTGAAATGAACATTTCAGTAGTTCTGATTTTGTATGTTATGTCAGTCAAGAGTACGACAGTTTTGTGTCAAACTGGAAAAACGTGACCGTAGAAAACGCAGCATACATAATGCAATTGCAAAATTTACATTTCCATACAAGCGCTATGTGCGCAACACTCGACTTCATTTGGTCCTTCGAACATCGCGCTCGTGAGAATTTAAATACTTTCCAACCATATTAAGTCCTTAAATAAATATTATAGCACTGCTCTATAGTCATTTGTATAGTAGTAACAGTGACATTGTTTAAATTAATTAAAGCACCTAATTGGAAGAGAATAAACAAATCGTGTCATAAGACATTTAATAAATTATGCTCTACAGGTCTATTGGTGTATGCGGATTTGAGCTGAGTATACTCGTATAGACACATATACATATTCTAGGATAAATTCCCAATAGATTCAACACGACACGCATAGTGTTCCGCCCGTATATAGACATCTCATTAAAAACACATTCGTTAGCTTAATTAAGTTGCAGCATAAGTTTGTGCCACAAGGAATCGAATAGGTTAAGTTTGTATGTGCACGTTAGGTTAGTTAGGTGAATGCATGCTGGTAGTACTATCTATTTCAATTTTCAACACTTTACAGTTTGCCTTTGCACTATTCTATTTTTTATTACAATTCTCTTAAGAGTTCGCACTCATGTTGGTTTGGATACGTCTTCGACAGAAATTGAATGAAATAATTAGTTTCTATTTTTTTTATAACTATGACAAAAGTATTGACTTACGAAAGCAATCCTACGAATTTCTGCATTTGTAGAGTATTGACTATATTTCAGCTTGATTTTTGATATTATACAGGGTTAACAATTAGTATAATAGTATGTTAATAATAATAACAGTATGTTAAGTATAAAGTGCTTCAACACCGAGTCCAAATTTTTAAAACGAGCCGTAGGAGAGTTTTCCAACGGACGAGTTTTACATTAACATAAAAAATACATTTCTAAAGTGTATGGTAGGCAACCCAAATTGCGTTGCTCAAAATGACCGACGTTTGGACGTGACAGTAGCAGTGTTTAAAAATAACGATTAACAAGAAATCAATGAATTTAATAACATTTATAATGAAGAATGATTTAAGTTGCTCTACCCCTCGTAATTTATGAAGAGGCAGCAAACAGTATAAATAAAATACTTCCAGAAATATCAAGAAAGGCATATTTAAAAGAATATGAAATTTTTCAAACGACGATCGACGATTACAGTTTCCTAGTAGAATTAAATGCGCATGAGTCAATTTTACTTTATGCAACTAGTTGTCTTACAGTAACATTATAGAACCGCAGCATTTCATACTTTAATTAACTACATTGGGTATTCTAATTGGTATATTATGAACGCAAAATAGATAAATTAATTTTGGAACCCTTTGTATATTATTTATCATTTTTCTTCCACTTAGTGCGCAATGTTGATGTCACCATTTCATGTTTCCCGTTTTATTCGTTTTTTTGTTTTCATTTTCAATCATACTGGCGCCATCGTCCACCAGATCATTATAGTGTGCTATGTACTCTCGACATTCAACGAGTGCATTGTAATATTAATGAAGCACCGAAGCAATTGAGAAAATTGCCAAAAATTGCGGTGCACAAAATTCATCTACACATGAACGATGAACAACCAACCGATCGTCTGTGGTCCAGTGTAGAACTCACTAATAAATAAGCTCATGAAAACATTAAATCCGAATTTATATAACGAGGGGAACTTAACTCTTAACATAATGTGCTAAATTGCACCGCTAAACCGCATTAAATATAAGCGAAAAGGTTACAGGTGTCTTTAAAAAGATATAGGAAAAATTAAATTAGAAAACCAGAAAAAAACAAAAAAATAAATTTCTAGATGTACATAATATAAATTTGATTAAAAATGAAAAGGATATAGCCATACTTTTATACCATAATTATTAACATGTAAAAAATAAAATAAGATTGCAACTCATTTTCTTGCCTTCCTTTTCGATTTGACATGAAGCATGGAATTGAATTTCTGTTCAGAAGGCAACTCACGTGTTGTGGACACAACTGAGTATGTCATAGAATTGCAATTTACGTTGCGCTCGGATGGTTTTCCACAACAAAGAGCAAGAGCACCCCTACAATCCGGGAAAGCCTAAAAAAGCAAAAACTAACTTTACTTGACTGACTAAAGGTGATGGCGTGGTGTGGTAAAGTTTCTGTTTTACAATACCACCGCACACTTTTCCTCATCCTCATCATTTACAAATGGTTTTTATATTTTTGGTTGATTCATTTCTTTTTCAAGCTTTTGATGCATTGCTAGTGTAAAGTAAACAATATAGGAAATAATTAATTCAGCACATTTATCATAAAAGTAGAGTTTCGACATTTCGGCTTCGACTGAAGAGAATGTGCGAATGTGATAAGACGCCATGAGGAGGAGCAAAAACTTTTACATTAATTTTTCATTTCTGATGTATACCTACAGAATAAGTGAAGATAATATAAGATAACATTATTTCTTCTTTCTTGAAATACACAGGACGTTAGATGTTTTAATAATTCAAACAAAAATTATCCGAAAACAAGTGATTTTTACATTTTTGTGTTTGGCAGAGAAAGCACCTGATTTACTGAACTTGTGAGAATTTCAAGGTTAGGATTTGGATAGACGTCTTTGTGGACTGCACTTTCTCAACTGGTTCATGAACTTTGCACTAAAGTGTTCTTTGTCGTGCATATGATGTCATAAATGACTGTTCTTTGTCGAAGTGTAATTGTACTTAGTTCAGTAGTTCTTAAAACTGACTGCGCTGGTTCTAGAGCGAGTGCAATCACTGCATTGCTTTATACATAACCTATAATCCTATAATATAATTATAATTCTGCGGGTTAAGGTTCTGTCAGCACTCAGTATTATTATTACTGGAATCCCCAAAACGAGGGCAATCTTTTCTTTGTACGTAAATACAATCAAACTTCTTCTGTCTATTATAGTTGCCTTTTTTGTTCTGTTCTAATATTGTTCGCCAATACACCCTTCAATCACTCTAACCCTCTTATACATCTTCCGTTGACACGCGGCAATCCCAAGCTCTCGTCTAATAAACTAAGATTCGCGACTATACTCCACAATTTTGTTTCCATTGATCCATGAAGGATTGATGTATATGTATCGAATCGTTTTGAAATCGCTCATGCGATGAAAACATTGCCGAAGACATTGTTTTTCGTAGAATCCTCTCAATGACTGAAGATCTGAGTGCATCAAAGCGTGAAACACGAGGCCTTAACTTTTGATGGCGCACTTAATAATTCATAAGCAAATTGGGTTGTACTCTTGGTCTTGGTCCTTATGTTATTCAAGATAATAAATGACAGAAACAGTCTACTTGTTACTGAATTGTATTTCTAATTTCTATATGAGAACGTTGAGGCTTTTTCGTACTAGCTGAATGAACATGTACACTGTACAAGTGTACAGAATAGAATGATGAAGTGGAAACTGTTCTTCAATGAAAATGAAAGTCGGAACAGTCACAAAAACTTTATATAGGCAGGAAGCCTGTGCGAAAAGCGAAACGAGCGGAAATCTAATTAGAAAGTTGGCGCTATATTGTTTTTTTGCAGAAATTTCACAATTTTCTTGTCGAATATAGAAAAAGTTTCGGAACATCAACATGTTTAGGAAAAATTTACAAATTTACAAATTACTGACTTTCATGACAATACAATGCTAATTTCTGTTATAGTTTTAAAGAAATTCATTTCAAGTAAAGTTTATATTACCACAATCATTTAATATTGCGAAACTACACTTAGCAGTAACAGTAATATTTGCTTTTTTAAATATTAAAAGAAAAAATACTTTATATATTTATATCTATAAGTTTTAGACATATCTCCACTTTTATGCGTTTCTAACATTTCTAAAATTCCTCACAGACCATGAAATATTCTTCTGATGCATATATTTGTGTTATTAAATTTTTCAAATATTTGTCGACATTTATTCAAGAATACAAGTTTTTAAAAATTTAATCCGTATTTTCTAACTTTTCAAAATTTTACAATTACTTAAAATCATTTTAAATTGAAAAAAATATGTTGGCATTTTTAAAACAACGTTGTTGAAAAATATTTGTATTACTACGAGAGAAATAATTTATTTGGCGACCGGTTTCGAAGTTAAACTTCATCATGAGGCTAATACATAAGAAAATATAACAATAAGAAAAACTTAATGAATAACAAGTTATTCTTATTGTGTCATATACTAACTGAATATTTTCTTATTCATTATTAACCTGATGATGAAGTTTAACTTCGAAACCGGTCGTCATATAAATTGAAATTGTCACTGTGGGTTGTGGGATAAGCATTTCGAAAATTGTGTTTCTTGATTGAAAATAAGAAATAACTTTTTGAGCTTCATCAACCTGTGAAAAAGTTAATTAGGTATGCTAAAAAAGAACTTCAGCAATTATTTTTACTAGATACTTTTTGCTGATGATTAAAGTTAAAGTATAGGTGATGTTTATAACTTTAGGAACAATTTAAAACAAATTTATCATCAAATAAACTCTGCCCGAATTCAAGTGTAAGTGTTGTGAAGTGACACTATTCACGCATAATTTACCTAGATAATTAATTCACATTAACCCTCTTAATGAACACAACACATGCCAAAACTAAACAGCTCTCTTCTCTCTCTCTCTCTCTCTCTCTCTGGCCTTCGGCGGTGTCGCAGTCGTCGCACAATAATAATAACGTCACGTTAAAGTTAATGAGTCTCGAAACGCACATACATAAGCGATAGCGTGCTTCCTATTCCTTTGCAAAATTAACTTCCAAGCAGTAGTATCACTCGTTGTCGTCTCCTCTCGTAAAGTACTAAAGTAAATCGACATATATGTGCCGACACCGCACCACGTCAAAACGACGACGTGATCGACGCTCCGCATACACCGAACGCTTGGATGATAACGCGCCCAACGTCCCCGTGTCACTGCCGAGTGCCGGCGTGGCGTCCGGCGAGCCGTCGCGACGCGCTCTTCAGTGCGCAAATTTACTGCGCGTATACTTTAGCTGCCTGCGGTAGGATGTTAAACGCTCTGAGGATGCTCTGAAGATCAACGCATTCTAAATAGCTTTCAAAGCCTTTCCCTGCTACTATCCTGGTTCCGTATACGTCCTACTTCCATAAAACCTTGCAATACACGCACGATAAACTTGTTTAACAAAGTTTTAACAATATTATAATGAAGGCCTTTTATAGAGGATGTTACCTAAAGTCAAATGCTTAAGGAATTCACAATGTTTCATTTTATAAAATTAGGGGAATTACCGATAACACCACATATAGAGCATTAATTAACCTCCGCATTTTGTTGTTGCTTTTATAATTATTATTTTTGTTTTTTGGAGCAAAACTATTTAAATTATTCGAGTACATTGTGCTGTGGATGGCTTTCAGCCAAATTTGGAATTTATTTTCGTAAATCGAGAAGATTTACTATACTAGACCAGTTTTTGTTAATAGAAAAGTTTATTCTTTCCATTTCATTAATGTTTTCAGAGCAAATTGCATTAATCCTTGATTACTTTCTGACGAAAGCTTTAAACTCTATTATAAAACATTCTAAAATTATAATTTTCATTTATAATTGTATCGTGTCTTTAGCGCTTCAGCCAGTTTGCGCTTTGCTTTGCGAAATTTTCTTCTTCCGTTCATTGAACACGGACAACAGATAGAGAGAAAATGAAATGTTTTGAGAAGGCAGCGTTAAGGAAATTGTACATTTTCGTATATTTTCTTAAAATAAGTAACTGCCAAAATTTGTCATTACTCGCATACATATTTAACTGGCCATTTCGTTTCGTTTAAATTCACTCATTTACAAAGCTCATTTACATTCACCTTTTCAAATATTCTCCGCTAGGGAATATTACTCCCTAATTAAGAATTTCTACGATATCCTCTTTCCAAAATTGAAAACCCAAAGCAATTCTTCTTAAATTTTCTTCTTGCAGATACATTAATTATGCCGCATACCAACTGAACATGTTTACTTAATTTATTTTCTTAGAAAAATCATCGTTCGCATCTTTGCTGGAAAAGTAAATCGCAGAAATTGAACTTGACCAGGAAGCTGATAACTGCCTGGATGCATGCAACCAGATGAACTCACTTGTTCTATGGGTTGTCCTCATTTTCTCGAAATCAATACAACATTTCAAATATTACAAGACTATCAACTGTAACCTGTAAGGTGTTTTGGATTTCGTAGTCATACGTATATTTTTCCTTAAACGCCCTAGATATGTCCTAGTGCTGTAGTCTCTTCTAGAGGTGTGAAAATAGTAAGTAACGACTATTTTGTAGTAGTTACTAACTGGTAGTCGTTAGTAACTACTAGCAGTTTTTAAAAGTAATCGTTACTTTGTAACGACTGGTCGTTGCAAGTAGTCGTTACAAAGTATTCGTTACTTTAGTTACTTTAGTAATTAAAGTAACTACTAAAGTAACTAAAGTAACGAATATTTTGTAGCGATTACTTGCAACGACTAGTCGTTATAAAGTAACGACTACTTTGTAACTACTACTCGCGGCAAAAGTAACTAAACTGCACACCTCTATCACAGAAACAGAACCATGAGTGTAGATCTTGTAGACTTATAAGGCGTTTCTTGGATGTGATTTACCACGTCCGCCGTATCCGACTTCTTCACAGTTATGTAACTGGTATCCATCATTCAGACAGAATTCCGGTTCCCTTTGTACATACGATTCCAACTTTCCAACGCTGAGACTGAAACAGTTTGTGGAGGAGCGTCAGTGTCAGTGATACTGATATCTCAATTTCTGTGTGAGTTGCAGGAGTCTGGTGAATATTTTGAACATTCAAGTTGCCTTTCTACACATAGACTTCTTCTCCGGCCGTCATGTTGAACAACTACCGGCGCGGTTGTTCGTTGCCTTGCCTCTTGACTTATACTTGTCATAATATTTTCATACAATAAGTTAGGCTAGCCAAACAAGAAACAAGTACAACGACAATAAACCAACTGTGACATTGTTTTGCCGTTGTTGGCTGCGATTTGCTGTTCATTATAACAATTGTTATGACAATTGTATTCATATAATGAAATAAAGGACAGTTGAGAAAATTTATTTGCTGACGGAGTTAATTAATTGATTCTATCTGGGCTTAGGTGCTTCTACCACACAATAATGGATAAAGTTTTGATGACTGCCATGACAGGTCATTTGAGTACCTGTTAGTAGATGGCGCTTAAAATATAAAGATGTCTGTAATTTTTTTAAATGTAATTTTTTCGAATTTTCATACAAAAATTCATTGGATTATATTTCAATTACAAAAGATAAACAACTTTTAATGAATTTCTCATTTTTGTGTAATGTAGCTCATAATCTTCCACTATGCATGGGTATATAGTTCGAATTAAAATCTAATCTTCAACCTTGTTGCTTATTCATTTACACATCCTCTACCTGCATGCACCAACCTGGTGTAATCATTCCCATTCTTTCACTGCAACTTACCACGAGCACCAGCACCCACCTTGCATGCATAGTTTAACTCCTTCATATATTGCACCCCGTTGGGCGCAAAGATGAGATATCTCTTTATGATTTTAAACTTAATTAGAATATGAGATTACACCAGACACCTAGGTATAGGTCTAGTTGAGAGATCTAGGTCTACTAAATATTTAGGAACCTTTTTGCTTGCAGAATAATTCTTCTATTCAAGAATTTAATCGGTTTATAGTGCAATGTAATTTTTGCGGAATGTTCTTCATTCACTGCTTGTGCTTAAAGAAGATTGCGTTAGTCTCGAAATTAGATTTTTGAAGCAATTTGCTAGAAATTTTGTGAATTTACGATTTCATTCATAGTTATGTATGATTGTATAAGAAATTGCAAGATTAAACAGGACTATTAGGTTATTATATGTACGAATAAGGGAATGAGATAGCTGTGAGAAGGAGGGATAGATGGTAAGGAGTACACACTCTACTTGAACAAGGAAACAAATCGTTTCTCGAATCTAGTACACCCCAGTGAGTCGTTGCAGTTTGAAGTGTGCTTCAATCGTCGTTTAGCTGAGTTAACGTTGAGGTTTACCTAAGTCTAAAATTTTGATTTTGCGTTTCGCTTCTTTTTGTTGTTCACTGCGAAACTTCCGAAACTTATTATATTTCGTCAGAACTCGGATGGTCTTCAGATATTCCCTGTAACAACTTACAGGTCACGTGACTCGAAATCCTCGAAATCATATAGTATTAGAGTGTTCCACTCGGGGTTGAACAAATAATGGAAAGACAACTTTGTTCTGAATATA